>JAFLJL010014548.1:1600-25015 GCA_018398815.1 Conus ventricosus | reverse complement strand
GACGCTTCCCATGCCAGTGACAGGTACCGGGTACAAGAAACACACTCCCATGCCAATGACAGGTACCTGGTTACAAGAACACGCTCCCCATGCCAATGACAGGTACCAGGCTACAGATGCCCCCCATGCCAATGACAGTATCTGCCTACAATATGCTCCCATGCCAATGACAGGTACCAGGCTACAAGACGCTCCCCATGCAACGACAGGTACCAGGCTACAAGACGCTCCCATGCAATGACAGGTACCAGGCTACAAGACGCTCCCCATGCAATGACAGGTACCAGGCTACAAGATGCTTCCCCTGCCAGTGACAGTACCAGGCTACAAGATGCTCCCCATGCCAATGACAGGCACCAGGCTACAAGATGCTTCCCATGAGAGAATGTAAATATACGGGTTCACGACCACCCATCTTATTTTGCACGAAAACCCCCCTTTTCACAAACAAATCACGTCCTTTCATGTTGATTTTTGTCAAAATTAACACCTTTTTACAAACAAAATTAACACGCAAAAACCGCCAAAAATCGATGTAATCGTTACTTTAAAAGGGGGGCTTACGTGCAAGATAAGATTTGGTGATCGTGAACCCGCATATTTACATTCTCTCCAAGGCATAAAAATTAAGGGTTTACAGTACGTTCTTCTACTTCCAGCACCATTAATAAATCAGAACAAACAACCGGCTCTCCATTTTGGTTAGTTATTTTACATCTAATGAATTTATAGGCCCATTAATTAATTCTTTAAATTCACTGTTTTTTCCAACTGAGTTTAAAATCGATAATCGCAAAACCCCGCCCTAGTTGATGGCAAAACCTTTAGAACTGTAGACGGATAGCCATCAAACAAATTGCATCTGTTTTTAACTGTTGTAAAGAACTTTTTGACAAAAATGAAAGTTTTAAAACTTGGTTTTGTGATTTGTTTTGGAAAAATGATGAAAAACAATAAAAAAAAAAGATCATTTTAAAACTATTTGGTGAAGCAATCAAAGTGTAAACATTGACGTAGTGATTCAAAAAGCAAAAATATTAGCAGGTTTTATTTTAAGGTTAAGTGTTTTGAAGTTTGCAATGCTTGGGGAAAAATAAAAGCGTGTTACCTACTTTTATTACATTATTTTTTTTTAATTTAAAAAAATATTGGGGCTTTAAAAATGACGCCCAAAAACACGGAGAATCCAAGGTTGGAAAAATATATACGTGGAAGAAATATTTGACAGTGACAAACAATTAGCAAAACTTTTAGGAAGTAAACATGAAATTTTTTAACCTACAAACGTTCAGGAAAGGTGCACATTTTCTCAAAAATCCCAGAGTTTTTCAGATGGGCCGCCGAAAAGTTTTGTTGGGGGTTCTGATTGATTATAAACCCCTGTGTAGAACATGAAAAGTTGGGTTTTTTCAACTAAACAGAAAAAAGTTATTAGATCGCACCTTAATTCTGACGGGGCTGTTTACTGCTTACACAGTTTAACCCATGAGTGAGGAGGCTAATTTAGGGGTTTGGTGGGTCTAAAGGAACAGCCTTAAAATCAGATTAAAGCAAAAAAAGTTCTATCCTAAGTTGGCAATTCTTCCTTCCTCTCCCAAAGAGTTAGAGTTAAAACGAGCAGTCTTAAACAACAAAATTTGACGCTGTGTTTTATGGGGGGTTGTTTTACGCTTTACACCCGGGTTAAAAATCATGAAAAAAAGAGTATCAAATTTAGGGAAGAAAACCAAACAAGAGCTGAACCTTG
Organism: Conus ventricosus; assembly: GCA_018398815.1. Classification (NCBI taxonomy): domain Eukaryota; kingdom Metazoa; phylum Mollusca; class Gastropoda; order Neogastropoda; family Conidae; genus Conus; species Conus ventricosus. The sequence continues at coordinate 23,268 of JAFLJL010014548.1, read as the reverse complement.
AAAACAAAACCTTTCCAGCGAGTATAAAAAAGTATATCTCAGTTTGAAGAACAAAAAAAAAAACCCATCACTGTAAACTTTAAACACTGGTCTGTAGTAGACAACAGTGCCCCTAAGGTTTTTTTCCTAATCCCCTATTTTGGGGGAGAACCACTTAAAAATCAGTAGACTTGAACTGTTTGCAGATAGTAAAAAGAGCACTATTATTAATCAGAACAATAAGCAGACTTATGGCTTTTACATAAAAGGAAAAATCTAAACAAGGCTTTGTAAAGGGTTTGGTCAGAACCCAATTAGAAGCAGCTCCCAGTCAAAAAAAACATGAAAAGTTTTGTGACGTAAAACCGAACCCCTCACCCCAAAACCAGGGTCTAAAGTTATTTTTAAGAAGTACGCAAAAGCAATGAGCCCAAGGGTTTATGCTGACTTTAAAATAATCTTGCCGCAGTACTAGGGCCCCAAAACAAAAAAAAAACAACCTTTTTAACCCCATCAGATCTGTTTTTATGCGTTTATTTTTGTTAGGGGATGGCCCCACCCGACCCCCCAAATTTACAGGGCCCCCCATGCAGCTAATGTTTTTTAAAACATAAAAACTAGTTGAAATTAAACTCCAACCACTAAATCTTTCGAATTGTTATGACTCCGAAACCAAGAACCTATGACAATCTACAACTTTTGGATTTGTAACGGAAAATTAGGCGACACGTGGGGCCCACGATCACATTACGGGCAAATTCAGAGGGGCTGCACCAACAGTTGAAAACTTAAACTTTAAGGTTGACCCCCAAAGGAAACTGCCTATCTTCTTTCATAACTTATGAGGCTCGATTCTCATTTTATCATGCAAGCAGTGACTTCGAATTAAGAGGTTCCCGCATTGCACATTTTTCAAAAAGTACAGACTTTTACTTTTGACGTTTTCCTTTTATGATTTGCCAACATCTGATGGCAAGTTTGGATAAATTAGCAGATTTTTAAAAAGACTTCCAATCACAAAAAATACTTTGACCCATCTTTAGTCGTAAAGGCGTTTCCCCTTAGAATACGAACTGGGGGATAGGTTTTGATGAAGACTCGCCCCTCCTAAGGCGCTTTTTTTTCTAGTCTTAGAGGAAAAGAATAATGATTGAATATAAATACCTCAAAAGGCCTAACAAATTACACTGTCAAACAAGGGGCGATTACACGATTTTACTTTTTTGGCTGACGGGGTTTTTAGGGCAGAGTCTTTCAGAACTACAGATTTACGTGCATAAAACTTTACGCTTGATCATACATTACATCTCCCCCCAGGCCTTTTTTGGGGATGCTTTCTAAAGTCTAAAAACACCCAATTGACTTAATTTTTCCCCACCTTCGATGATTGAAGCGGCCTAAGGGGATTTTTTTAGCATGGCCTAAATCCTTACTGCAAACCAAAACAAGATTTAGACGACATGACCCCACTAAACCATCTGTATGGAGGGGCCATGACCCAACCCCTTTCCCAGAAAAAATTTTAAAATGAAAAAGGGCCTCTTTAGTCAATATTTGGGTTGGGTATTTATTACGCTTCTGCCTAAAACCAAAAGGGATAATCTTAGAAGTGATTAGGACCCTTTGAATACACGATTCCTAACGATTACCCCCAGCCCAGAAAGAAAAAGGGGCCCCCACAAACCTCCTAAACTTGGCCTAATTTTCAATAAAACAAATTTTCTGTCATTACAGACTGTTGCGGGTTTTACCTAAAGCAGGGTGAAACAAAGACTGTTACAGAATAATTCTTGTGATAAAGAGCCTTTTTGGACCAACATCAGGAAAAAGATTTTAAACCCCCAAAGTCCCCTTGGCTTAAGCTGTGTCGCCCAATTTGGACAAGGCCAAAAACCCCCAAGGCTACATAAAAATGTTGTTTTTCTCTGCTATTATTGGGATTGTTTCTGTGCAAGCCCCCTAGAAAAACTTTTATCAGTCTCCCAATCCCCGAAGTCGGAGTGTGGCTGCCCTGTGGGGGGGGTAAAAAAAAAGGTCACACACGTAATGTTTCATCCCCACCTGATGCTTTGTCCATGTGTTCAAAGTTTGGGGCTTTTGGAGTCCCGGGATTCTTTTAGCCGGGGTCGAAAACAACAACAAAACAGAACCCAAGCCACAGCGCAGAAAAAGACTTCTTTAAACGATGAAATAACGGTTTGGTAAAACAGGGAAAAAATCCACCGGGTAAAGAGTAAAATAGTTACAAAACGAAAAAAGAAATTTAAAGGGTCTCTAAACCAAACTATAAAGACTTTAGAATTTAATGACAGCTGGTTGGCATTATAGAAGAAAAAGGATGTTGCGTTAGAAAAAAAGGTGTTTATGGGCTTTTTGTTTTAGATTTGTCAAAATTATTGATGCAGAATTTCTGTACGATATTTTAAACCGCGTACCCAGAACAAGAGTCCTTTAAAGACGGGTAGTTTTTTTTTGGGATGTTCCAATGAAGACTTCTATAAGGTTTTAAAACTGGGGTAGCAAAAGGAGCTGATGGATGGTACGACACATGGATTACCCAAAAAAGATTCGCCTTTAAATTTAAATGCGAACAAAAAAGTTTTGGAAAGATGAAGGGAACTTAAGGAAACATTTTATACGGAAATATGTTGGTTTACGATCAAAGATGTATAACGTTGCTACCCGATTTTGTAATGAAAAAGGGCTAGGGCAAAGTAAAAAAATTTGTAAAAAAATATAAAAACTCACGAAAAACTACAACAAGCTCTCTTTGAAAAAAAGTATTTTTCACAAAATGTTAAATCTGCGCCTACCTCTTCATCAAGTAAACCAACTGTGTTAACAAAAAATCACTAGCTCTAACAAAACAAGAGAACTTACGTAAATCCTGATTTTGCATATGCTGAGGGCTTGGAGAACTTTAAAAGTTTAACTGGACTGACTTGGCTTGTATTAACTTAAAAACCCTGACTTACTTAACTTAAAAACCAAAACTAGTACTTACTTAAGAACTAACAGTACTTACTTAAAAAACCTAACTAGTATTTTCTATAATTTTAATTTACTTGTATTTAACTTGTAATTACTTGCACTTAATTAAAAAGACTTTCTAAACTAACTTAATTTGTATTATCAGTTTTTCTATTCTTTAAAAAAAAAACTATTCCTAGAAAAGGGGGTACAGCAGGAGGTTGTACTTTTTTTGCAGAGGCGGTTCTTCTTTTTTTACTGTGGGGGTTGGATTTTTGTTGCAGGTTGGTTTAGGTATTTGTTTAAAAAAAACCACCAAAAACAGCAGCCCCCAATAAATAAAAATACTCTTATGTTTGATTGTGATTGTTTGTTGTTAATTGTGTGTTGTTGGGGTGAGTTTTTTACTATCTAACATTTTTGTTTTGCTGTTTGGGTTTTCTTTTTGCGCTGTTCCATTCATAGTTTACCCCCACCCCAAAACACGCCCAGGATTTTTGACTTAGAAAAATACTCACTTTGGTAATTCATGGGTACTTTCCCTTTGCGGTACATTCTGCTCCTGCGGACTGTCCTGCGGCGTTTCTCGTCATTTTTTTTATTGCGAAAAATTTAATATGATAAAAAATAATTGTTTAAAAGATTAATCCCGGGAAAATGGGCATAAAAGCCCCAAATCTGTAATACAGTCACATGCAAGAGTTTCTAGAGACTTTTAAAAAACCGGATCTTGTATAAGTCATATTTTAAATCTTCTCTGAATAAACCCGCCCCATCTTACTTCTAACTTGCAATAGACTAATTTTGTCTGCCCCACCGTCTAACCATTTTTGCCCCCTATGTGCTTCGTACCAGCGTAGTACTCTCAATTTGATGTAGAAAATTTTTGGGATTGTTAAATATTTATTTCAGTCCTAAATATTTTTATTTTTTCCACAAGCACTAGAGAGTAAAATTTTTCTTTATGGCGGGGTTGCTGAGTAGTCTGCTTGTCCCACATTTTAAATGTTGCCAAAAACCATTTTAAAAAAAAAATAAAAAAATAATAAATATTTTTAAAACCATGGTTTAACGCGGGGTTAAATTTATGGGGGCCTATCGTTGGTGTTTAGTTTATTAAAACCCCTTGCAAAATTTTTGTTGGGAATAAAACCGCCAACATGGGAAAGATAGAAGTTTCCCCAAAATAGTTGAAACCCTTTATTTTTAGTTTAACAACAAAAGATTATTTGAAAAAAAAAGCCCTTAACATCTTTCGATTAGATTAATTTTAATTTTTTTTTTATTTGTAAAAAGAGAGGGGAAAAAAAGATTATCAATACGATTTTCCCATTCTGCTGTGATTAGCCCTTAAAAAGGGGGCTATAGCGGTTAGCAAAAAACTTTGCTTAAAATGAAGCGGCTGCCTGGGAAGGGTTTTGCATTGAGGACTTTTAAGGTTAAGTTGAAAATTACTGCGGGATTGCTTCAAAAACTTTTTGTTAAAAGGGGGATTATCCCAAAAATTTTAAATCTAAAAGTTTAATTCTAAGAAATAATTTAAAAAAAGATGTTGGATTGGTTTTAATGGGGGAGGGCTTTTGTAATCATTGGCTTTTTGGAAGCAATTAAGTTTAGAAATTGCGGTCTGATAAAGAGGAGAACCCATAACAGGCAAGGGAAGTTTTAGCAAGGCAAGAGACGCTTATGAAAAAAGGCAAATTTTGCTCATTAGACTTTTTTAATAAAAAGTTAAGAGAACAGGGGCTTGCAGAGCAAATTTACAGACGTTGATGACGCAATGAATGGTATACTTAGTGACGGGAAAAGAAGTTTCAACTCGCCACCGCCAGAACTGTCTATTTTTATGAACTATTGAAAACAGAAGACTGCAGAGATTTTTTATGCAGTTGGGATGACCTCAGTTATCTTGTTGCTCATTTCTTGTAAAAAAAAATGCATTTTAAAAATGGGTAAATATATTTTCTCTAAGGGTTTGGAAAAGGGAAAGACCCATTGAAAAACTGAGTAAAACTGCTGAGTTCTGAAACAGATGCGAAAGAGGCTTTCAAAACAGGCAATTTGGCAAAAATTGCCCGCCCCCAAAAAGAATTAAAAAGGCCTAGATTTTTTTAATTCAGTTCAAAGACCCACCAGATGGGCTTGCGATCTTTCCCCGTAAAGTTAGAAAAAAAAGTTTAAGTATGCTCTGAAATTGTTGACATGGCTTAAGGAAAAAAACTAAATTTAAAAAAAACTCAACGCCCTTTTCAAAAAAATTCCATCCTTAAAAAATCCTAAACAAATTGGTGGAAAAGGTTTAAAGGCGTAAAACCTTTTTTTCACATTTACATTAAAAATCCCAGGGACCATCGAAAACCCTGGCTTTAATAAAACGTAACCCGTTTTTAACCAAAATTTTAAGGAAAAATGGTGGAACGAAAAGTTTAGGCTTCCAGCGTTTTTAACAATGAAGTTAAAAAAAAGGGTTCAGTAACCAATCAAATAAAAAAAATTAGATTTACTGAAGTGTTTCAATTCCCAAAAAATTTTTTGGGGGACAAAAGTAAGAATTGAGCTCCTAAGGCAGAACATGAAAAAATTTGGGACAGTTTTGGAGCGGAGAATAAATAAAAAAAATTTAAATTTTAAACAACCCCCCCCTGTTTATTTAAGAAGACCCCCAAAAAAAGCCGCCCCTAAAAGGGGTTTGTTTCGGAAAAGGGGCTGCGAAGTTGCCCACCAAAACACAGGATTAAAAAAAAAAAATATTTGCTAAACTTATAATTTTTTTTTTTGTTAAACTTATTTTTTTGGCCTATTTTGGGTTTTAAAAGATATGAGTTTTGTTTTTCAATGTTTGTTTAATTGCTCAGTGTCACCCGTTGTGAAGTAAAAGTCTTTCTCCCTCCTTTTTAAGTTCAATTTTTTGCTCTGTAATCTCACCTCAGCCATAAGCTTTGAAATTCTTCGTTGTAATGTTTTTATCCTGTAAAAGATTTGTTTTTTAATCTTAAAACCAAAGTTTTGCTGAGCTGGGGAACAAAAGCAGGTGCTTTTTTAATTTAGGATTAATTTTTTTAAAACAGCACTTACAATAAACAGGGGGCCTAAACCTAAACCAAAGGCCCCTAATGCAAAGGGCTGGCGCTCCAACCCCAGTAGCAAAAAAAGCAACACTGACCCCGGCTTCGCTGCTACAGCGTGAGCCAGTAAATTTTTTTTAAGAAGATTTTAAAACTTTGCAAATTTTTTTTTCTGGGAGCCCTTTCTTACCCAAACACTTTTTTATTTCCTTTGATGTTCAGTTATTTGCTTTAAATTAAACGTTGAACCCCCATTTTTTTTTAAATTAAAATTATTTTTTAAATTAATCTTTATAAATTTTCTTCTTAAATCCTTCTGGCAGCACTTTTCAACGAGTAAAAAGCAATAAAATCAAATATTAAATGAAAAAAAAATCGAAATACGTTAGTTTGTCTTTGTCAACCATCACAGTCCTTTTCAGATGATACAAAAGTGTTTATTTTCATCTCCCTTTTTAGTAATAACAATACAAGCCTAAGAGGGCCATCCAAATTTCCAGACGATAATTTTTACTCCCCTTTCTAACACATGTTCGGCAAAAAGAAATTTGACTCCCCCGGAGTAATTAATAAAAAAAAAAATAAAGGGGAGCAGTGTTTTGGGATTGGCGGGTTTTGGGATAAATTTAGGGTTACTGTGTCATCCCCCACTTCAATAAGGACTTCTTTTTGCTCCAAAAATTTCAGCTTAAATTTTTTTCTATTACAAACTTTTTTCGTTTTGTTCCTGAGACAAGACTAGAAGAAAGGGACCTGTATTCAAAGCTTTTTTCAAATTTTTTTTTTATCAAAGTATTTCATTTTTTTGGGGGGTTCGCAAGTCAAATTTTTAAAAACCCCTTTTTTTCAGGGCCAAGACCCAGCTTTTGTTTGTTTTTAAAAAATCGATTCATATTTGCTAATAGTTGTTTTTCTAAAATTTTTATTTGTTCCAGTTTAATGTTGCTGCCCTTTTTTTTTTTCAATTTCGTTCGTTTGTAAACCCCCCTCATCCCTTACTCAAAAAACCTAACATTTCCCACACCCTATCAGATCAAATCGGCTGTGTTGCTGGTTTTAGCCTACTGCAACGCATTTAGGGCTAGTGCGCTTTTTATTCTGGGCCCGCGGACATTCTTTTTAATATTAAAAAATTTAAAAAAAAAAAAACGATTGAACTGGGGGGTCAGCCGTAAACATGCTTGCGTGCTTAAATTTTTTTAACTCCCCCTTTTATTTTTTTTGCTCATCTTTGGGCCTTTTATAAAATTTCACTTTTTAAAAATTTTTCAAAACTTTTTTGTCCCTTGGTAAAAAATACAACCCATTTTTAATGCGATCAAAAAACTTTTAAGACAGCTTTTTATTTTTTAGTTTAAAAGCCCCACGAAAATAAGCGTGGCGGCCACTAAAGGCTAGCTTTGACAAGCTTTTCTTTTTTTTTAAAAATGTCTTTTTCAGCGAACAGTCATAAAATAAACAGTGTTTTAGTTTTCCCCCAAAATTCTTGTATGTTCTAAAAAGTCGCTCAGTTTGCGCTAGGATAAAAAATTATTTCCTCTTCCAATAAACTCCTTTCTTTGTAAACTTGTTGGCTTAAAGGTTTTTGCAGAATAAACAAGTACTCGTAATGAAACCCGTTTTGTTTTTTAAAAAAATTTAAATACAAGACAGTTTTCCCACACCCAGAAACCCCCAGAAAGGAACAGTGCGGTCTTTAGGCAAAAAAAAACTTCAAACTATCCATCTTTTTTTAATAGGTTATTTCTTTTGCATTTTAATAAGCACGTCTTTTAGCCTGTTTTTCTTCAATGTTTTACGGCTCAAAACCTAAAAAAAGCTTTTTTTGGGGTTTCGTCTGTTTCTTGTGAATATTTATTTTATACCCTCTTCCCTACCCCTTTTCCACTTCCAAACAATTGTTGTCAAATGTAGATTAAAATCCCGCCACGCCCATATTTGTTGTTAGTGTCTTCGGTTTTTCTCATAAAGGCAAGTTTTTTACATACAGATCAAGCGGATCCCCTTTGGGCCCACCCCCAGCGAAAAACTTTCCCTTATTCTCAAAGTGTTTATGAGGAAAAGTCCGCCCCAAAACAACTGATCGGCTTGCCATTTATTTCCAGTCAACCCTTCTCAATTTTTGGATTTTAAAACGCTTCTGATTCTTTATGAAAAGGATTGTTCCTTTAGTTTAAAAAAGAACAAAATTCCTTTTAAAGACTTCAGAGACTGATTGATGTATGTTCCAAGTGTCTCGTTGTTTCTATTTTCTGTAATGGAGTGTATAACCCTTTCATATAAAAACCCTTTTACTTTTTACCGGGGTTTGATTGTTTGGCAGTTTAGGGTTGTAACAAATAAATCAGAGAAATGTCGTAAATGTGTATTTGGATAAAGGGTCTTCGACAGAAAAACAGAATCGCTAGGGTTTAACCCCCTTTACCCCCCCATCACGGAAAAATCCGTGACCTTCCGTGTAAAAAAAACTGCCGTACTCACGGGAAAAATCTGTCATCGTCATGTAGGAAATTTTTCCCTTCTTTACTTCAGTTGGGGTTTCCCATTTCGCACCAATAAGAAAAATTTATATGTCGCATGAATTTTTGGAGGAAACATATAGTTTTCTACACTTTTGTTAATAGTTTTGAGCCGAATTTTTTTTAATTTTACCCCTTTGTGGGTAAAAAAGGCCCTTGGCAAACTGTTGTCTCAGACTTTTTAAAAGGGGTGGGGAGTCAAAGGGGTTTAAAAGTCGTTTTTAAGTAAGTTTTTCTTTTAGTGCACCTTTGGAAATGGCATAGCGTCTTTAAAAACCAAAAATTGGGGAGCAGAAACTGTTGCCAAAGCTTCTCTACTGCCCCATCTTTTCATATCCCTTTTATCCCCTTTAAGCTGTGCTTGAGACCGTTTGGGCTTTTTATTCCCGAAAAACTTTTCCCTTTTTTTTCTTTTTAGGCAACCATGATCAAATAGGGGCAAAAAAGTCTGCCTGCTTAGTACAAAGATTCTCTTTCCTCCAGTTTGATTTCTATTGTTTAACGATTTCCCTGCCAAAATTGCAACAACAGTAGCATTAGGTCTGTCGATTTAATATCAAATTTTTAATGATAGTTTAGCAGTGCCCGGCTTATAAAAATCGCCCGCGCCAAGATCAGGGAAATTGCTATTAAAGTTTTTCAGGCTGAACTGTTGATGGGCATTTCCTAAATTACGTCTCCTTAACCTTTTCGCATACGGGTTTCCTTTTCTCTTCTAGTGGGTCGAGGGCCAACCGTTGAGTTTTTTTTTTATAAAACAAAAAAGAAAACAAAAAAAAATAGGATGAAGAGTAGCCCATTAATTGTTGATGAAGAAGGGAAAAAGATCTGCAGGCCCCTTTATTTAAGAATGAAACAGAATTTCCTTTATTGCGCAAGAATTTAAAGAGCGCAGAAGGTTCTTCAATCCTTCATAGAAGAAACAGAAAAAACCCCTTTAGTTAGCGTTCCCTGCAGAAATATTAACAAATGAATTAACCCTTCTACAAAGCTTAGGCTAGAGCCGCCAGAAGGCCTAGTCCTTTTGATTTTAAGAAAGATAAAACAACCCTCTGCTATAAAAATGCAGGGGAGATTTTAAGATTTTTACAAAGCCAACCCCCAAAAAAGTTTTTAAAACTAAAACAATTAGACAGAGGATTCCTGTTTCCGACCAAAAGGGGATTAAACATTTTTAAATTAAAGGCCCGGGCTGTTAGTCTTTTAAAATTGGGGGAAGAGTTTTGGGCCACCGATCTGAAAAAGAAATGACCCCTTTTCAAGATTTAGGACCAAGAATAAATGAGCAGCAAAAGAAATTGGAAAGGTTTTAATGAGGGAAAAAGTCAAAAAAAATTTGAAAAATTGACGATTCTCATTCCTAGCGTGCCTCCTAGCTCTTAATGAACCCCCAAAGTCAAAAAGAGGCGAACTAGAAAACAAATTTTGCAAAATTGGCGACTAGATAGGAGATAGAAGAAGAAAAAAAAAGCTGGTGTGCAGTGATAAAAAAAATTTGGGCGAGAAGAAAAGGCCAGAAAACAGCAGAAAATCGGGTTTTTAAAGATAGAAAGGGCAGCTAGGTTAAAAATGCTGTTTTTTTAACAGAGCGCAGCTAGCATTCAAAAAAGCAGAATTAAAGAAACTTAAAAAATACTTTATGAAAACACTCGCTACTGAAGAATAAGGGCTCTGTTTTAGAGAACAGGGGAACAATAGTTGCTATTAACAGCTGTTGGGTTTGCTACTCTACACCGTTTATGCTTTAACGGCGGTGCCCAAAAGGGCCAGTGCGCCTCCACACCCCCGGCCGGTTAAAAGTTGGATTAGAAAAATTGCATCTTTGCAAATTATTAAAAAAAGTTAGCAGCCAAACGCTTGATCTTGCCCGGCATTAGATAAAATAAGAAAAGATAAATTTGCTTTTAAACCCAGCCGACCGCAGGGGCAATCGGGGGGTTCACCCCGTTTTAAAAAACTCACCCGTATTTGAAAAAAAAAAAAAAAAAAAAAAAAAAAACTTTCACACATCGCATTAAATGACATCGTCTAGAAACGCACCAGAAATTGCATTAAAAATCTTTCTTCCGTAAAATCTTAAATCAGATGAAAAATGTTAATCTCTTTCAAAAACTCAAGGATCACGTCTGGCGGGACATCCCTGAACAGGATCTTCATGGACTCCGCTGTAAAATGTTTGTGTCTCACATCGTGCAAGTCCCAACACTCTAAAAGAACATGTTTCATTGTGAGTGGTGCATGACATGGAATGCACCACGGAGCTTCTTCACTCTTTAAAAGATAAGAATGGGTTAAAATACGAATGGCCGGTGTGGCAGCGGCACAGAACCGTTTCCTCTTTACGACCACCCACGTAGATGGGAGGAAGTCCTTAAGGTTTGGACGGATCTGAAAGAGTTTGTTCGTCTGTGTGTTCCAATCCTCCTGCCAGAGGTCTCTCACATAATCGTTAATTTTGGGTTTCACATCTGAGCAGGGGATATAAATGTTGGACAGTTTCTCTCTTGTGGCGTTCTTGGCTAAACGATCAACCATTTCGTTCCCGCCGATGCCAACATGACCAGGAACCCAAGCAAGGAGTATGTTGTAAACCGTCCGTCTTCAACTTGCTAAAAAGTTCAAAAAAAAGTAAAAGTTCTGGATGCTGAAGGTTGCGACCAGCTATGGCCTCCAAAGCTGACAGCGAATCCGACAGAACCAGAAAGTCCCTCTTGAAGAATGTGAGATTATCTTCAAAGCCAAAACCAGAGCAGTAAGTTCAGCAGAATAGACAGAAGCATCTGAATGTATATGTTCCAACAGTATCTGAGAAGGAGCCCCAGGGCAGTAGGCTGCACAGGCCACTCCATCTTCAGACTTGGAACCGTCAGTGAAAACTTTTGTGATAGGATGGGAATTTGGAACAGAGCTCAGCATACAAAGCCTTGTACGCCAGAGAGCTGGTAGACTCTTTGCGAAAAGCTGCAAGGTCGAAACGAATCTCTGGTGTGAAGAAGGTCCACGGAGGTTGATCCAAATTTGGAAAAAATCGGAAAACAACTCCTAGGTCAAGACCTGCTTTCCCCCGCACGTGAGGCCGCTTTCGAAAAACCAAACGGGGAATACATTTGGGTTTGGGTTTTTCAAATTTTATTTTGGGGAAGGGGAGGGTAAAAACACAGTAAATAGGAGGTTTCTGGGGTTCTGAGAACGGGTGGGATATAAAAATTTAAAGCCCTTTTTCCCACCTGGGGTTGGGCAAGGGAAGGTTCACCCCCCTCTGCGTACAGGGGGTTCAAGGGGGTGGGGAACGCTCCAAGCAGAGCGAAGCCCTTGATGGTGGATAGGGCCCAAAGAGTTTGGGTAAGGGGTCTTGCGGGGGGGGGGGGGTAGCCCAGCCACAACCGTATCCATTTTGGGAAAGGGGCCCGGGGCTCTGTAGAGGTGCAGAAAATTTTTTTTCTTATAAAGCCCCCCATGGGTGTGTGCACGACCCGCAGAATTTTTCATTGCCTTTTGGAAAGCAGTTTTGTTTTTTTAAATAGGCTGGGGGAAAATTTAAAAATTTTTTGGCCCAAAAATACTCCAAAAATTTTGGGGCCTCTTTAAGTTGGAATGGGGGGGGTTTTCCCCCTACTTGAAGTTCCGGATTTGGAAAAAACTGCCCGGAAAATTAGGGAATGAATACACTGGGTTTTTGTAGCAAAAAAAAGGAAAACCGTTTTCACCCCCAACCCCGGATGGTTTTTTATCTTACCAAAGCTGGAGCCTGCGCTGGCCCACTCGGGTAAAAGGTTTCCCATTGCGTGGGACAGAAAAAACCCATCCACAAACAATGACCAGTCGAACCCTCCCTGAACGTTTTGAACATGTTTTTTGATCTTAATACAAAAGAGGGCAGGGATAGAATGCTCCCCTGTGGAACCCCCCAATTTCCTGCTGTGGACTTCAGAGAGAGGGGGGGTCCCAAACCCCGGACTAAAAACTTTTCCGTTCTCCCAAAAATTTTGAAAAAAAAGCGGAAGTACCTCAAAAAACCCAGATCTTTGGGGGAGATCAGAGTACCCCCGGGTTTCCAGGTGGTTCGTGGGCCCTTTCTCCAATAAAAGAAAATTTGCCATGCTTGCGGGTTTGTTCAAAAAGGCGTTCAAAGTAAAAATTCCCGACGAATCAAATGGTAAACGGTATCCATGTTTGGGGAAAACCACACTGTTTTTTTCGAAAAAAGGCCATGGGTTTTCAATTTTTTCCACAGGGACCCAGCTTGGACCTTTTTTTCCCCCAAAATTTTAAAAAAACACAGCTGGTAAAGCTAGGGGAAAGGGAATTTTTGAAGGATTAAAAAGATCTTTTCCAGGTTTGGGGAGGGGAATAATGAGGGCTTTTCCCCCGGGGAGTGGAAAAAACCTTATCCACCATTTTTTGGTAGACCTGTAGCAGATTTTTTAAACCCTTCTAGGGGGAAAAAGGTTTCAACAGCGATAATGGATTTTTTCTATACCTGGAGGGGAAATCGCGCAAGAAAGCAAGGAAATTTTCGCTCTTTTAAGTAAAAGGAAGTTTTTGCCCTTCCATGTTGTGGGAGGGAAAAATTTTGAAGGGTGATTTTTTTTTTGGGGGGTTTGTTTTTGACAAAAGGGGCTGATTTATTAAAAGGGGAGGAATTTTTTTTTTCAAGGGTTGAAGAAAGAATTACCCAAGTTTTTCTTCTTTTATTAAAAAAATCCAAAAAATTTGGTTTTGGTTCACAGTGGGACAGGTGTTTTCCCTTTGATTTTTTTTAATGATTTCCACATTTTTTTCTTGGAAGTTTTTGATGTCGGGGCCTGGAGCAGAAGCTTTTCCGGGCCCCCGACTTTTTACGATTTTAAAATTTTGTCTTGTTTGCACGGATTTTGAGGGGCTCGGCGTTGGACCCGAAGGCGTTGGTATACCGACCTGGGGCCCCGTTTTCAAAACTTGGAAATTTTTTGGGCAGCCCGGGAACAAAACCCGGGGTGTTTTTGGCATTTGAAGTTTATGGGAAGACACGGGAAATTACATCCCTTAGAAATTTTTAATTTCAAAGTTTTTAGCCCAGTGATTTCACTGGGTCGGGACTTAAAAAAAAATCGTGCCCCCTGGAACCCTTTAAAAAACATGGCTGAAAATTTAACCCCGTTTGCTTTTTTAAAAATTTTAAAAATGCTGGGGAAACAGAGACTGTTCAGTTTTTACAGTTGTAAAAGGGACAGGGAAATGGTCATTTCCCGTGCAGATCGTCTTTGGGAAGGACCACTCAAAGCCCGGGCCCACGGGGGGCCCAAAAACCCGAAAAAATCTAAACAAAAGTAAACCCTTTGGGGGAAGAAGGGGGAAAGTTGCAGATCCGTCGTTCAACAACACAAACCCAAATCCGAAAGGACACCCCTCAATCGCGGGCCCTTTCTGGATGCAAACCCGGTACTCCCCCAAAGAGGGTTGGGACCGTTAAAGTCCCCAACAAAAAAAAAGGTCGGGAATTTCCCCCCAAACAGACTGAAAAAGGTCCTGACGAAAAAACCGGGGGCCCAAGATGGGGGGTAGTTTAAAGGAACAGATTTTTAAAAGTCTTGTGGAGAGTGACTCTCGCCTACAGCCGGGGAAGGGGGTAGACGGGCGACAGGACTATCAACAAATTTTTGTGAAGGAAAAGGGGCAACCCCGCCCACAGTCCCAACGTGGAGGTGTGCAGGTTTTGAAAATATTTAAAGCCAGAAAGAGAAAAAAGGTCTTTGGTTTTTAAATTTTGGGGTTTTTTGGGAAGAGCCAGACAAAAGGGTTTTTTATAAAAAACCCCAAACTGCGGGTTTCCCAAAAAGTTGGAATTTAGACCCGGGAAAATTTTTCCCAAGGGAAAAATTTTGATTACCAGGGGGGAAAGGGGGGGCGAAAAGGAGGAGATCGGGTCATCTCCCCCTTTAAAACATCGCTGCCTTTTAAAACTGTAAAATTTGTTGCTTAATTTCACTGGACTATCTGCAAAACCTGGGTGGCAGAATTGCCAAAAAGGTGAAGTAGGGCTGGGTTTGGGAGACGTTGGGGGGTTTCTTCCCCAACTCCACCCTCTCCACCTTGGTTTTAAATCCCTTGCCCCCCCAAAAGGGGGAAAATGGGGCAGAGGAGTTCGAGGTAGGGGGGTGGTTTTTTAATTGGCCCCGCCCGCAGATGTTTTTTGAGGGTGGGGAGTCTGAGGGGGGGGGGATTTTTTTCCTCCCCCAGGGGCTTTACTTTGGTTTGGGAGGGGGGTGGGGCCCCCGCTTCCCCCTAGCTGACATTGTTCCTTGCAGTGTCCCGGAAAAATAAATTTTATCGTCTGGCAGCAGCTGAAAAAAGTGGAAAACATTTTTACGGCCCAAGCATATGAAGATTTCTTGGGGGTTTTGACTTTCCTACTTCCCGTTTTCGGGGGCCCCAAAAAAGGGGATTTTTTTTCTTTTTAAACGGGGGGTAGTGGGTTCCCCGAAACCAAAAGGGCCCTTTCTTTAAGAGGAGGGATGGTCGCCCCCCGCAGTAGAAAAATTTTGCCCCGGGTCTTTGCCGGCCCATCATGGGTTGCCTTGCAGCCTAAAACCGCACACCTCCTGCCCAAAAAAAGGTCTCTGACATGTCCAAACCCCTGGCACCGGAAGCCCAAAAACTCAATGGGGACCGGGGCATAAAGCTGGAAAAAAGCCCGGGCGTTTTAGGAGCCAACCTTGATGACCGGAGGGAACACAGGGTTTTCAAAAAAGGTCAGAAAGAGGGTGTTGGGGGGCCCCTTTTCTCTGCACCTTTTTTGACTGTTCCCCCCTTTCACCTCGTCACAACCCCGGGCGCCAGTTCCTTTTTTTTCGCCTCTGAGAAACCCATTAGTTTTCTGCTCGAATCACACCTTTGGTGAATTTAACTGTTTATGGGGCGCCTTGGCTTAAGGGTGTGTCAGACCCAAAGGGTTTGGCCCGAAAACAAGGGTACATCAAAATGTTGTTTTGCCCTGCATAGTTATGTGGGGATTGTCTTCAGGCGTGAAAAGCTCCTAGCATAACATTATCAGTCTCCCAAATCCCCGAAGTCGGAGTGTGGCTGCCCATGTGGCGGGGTAATCAAAAACGGTCACACACGTAATGTTCTCATCCCCAGCTGATGCATTTGTGCCATAGTGTTCAAATACTTCGGCTGTTTGGATGATCCCTGGAGTCTTTTAGCCAGGGTACGACAACAACAACAACAACTGTTTATGGGGAGTCACCCTGATCTCCCTATCCACAAATTTTGTTGCCTTCAGCAGCTGTTCAGACTGTTTTTTTTATCTACATTGAATGAGGAAGGAGCCATTTCGCAACCTTTTGACGGACTGAGGGTCACCTGCTAAGCCTTGAAAGCCCTTTTGGACAGCAAAAGGGCTCAGAGCTGAAAGGGGTCTTTCCTGCTCCGTCCCTTCCACCACGAGCCAGGAAGCCCAGAAACCTGTCCTCTGTCGTACCTCAGTATCTGAATCGCTGTCACCTTCGAAATCCCCTGAAACAGGGGAGACTGCCTTCCTCTTCCTTTTGGGGGGGATATTTTTTAAAGAAGTCATATTTAATTTATTGTAATTCATCCCTCCCTTACCCACCCACCTTGGAGTCCAACTAAGGGGCCAGGGCCAAGAAACCAATGTCTTGACCCCTTCCAGGCTTTGGGAGAGATATACGACAAACAGAACACTACTACCCCTATCCCCCCTGATCATGCTCAACTCCCGGGGACAGAGAGCTGAGCACTGCAGGGTTCACTTGGCCAGCAGGGGAACTGCCTGTCTTGACCCAGCCCCAAGAAGGGGAGCCGATTAGTACACCGGGCCAAAGTGTACTCCCTGTCTAGGAGAGGTCCGAGCCAAAGTGATGTGTTGAGAGCGCTGGCTCTCTCAACCACCAGGATCTCATTCCCCTCCGACACAGGTCGCACCCGGCACGGCAAACGCGCCCCAGACATGTTTACCTCCCGACCTCACCGGAAGATTCTCCCGAGTTCAACGTTGTTAAACGGTCTCCCGCTCGACTTCAATCTCCCGATCGCGAAACGCGCTTTCCCCCGTTGCTCACCGAAACCACTTCGGCAGATTTCCGATCCAGAATTTTAAATCAACATACAGTTCACTGTCGGTGGCCCCCGGGCCCAAGTTACCTGTTTCTCTCGCGCGTGTGCGGTGATGAGTTAGCCGTCCCCATAGTCGTCGCGGGCGGGAAGTGATGCAGCTGAACGCTACCACTTCTGCGCAGTGAAAATGGCGGCGATTGAGAAGAAGCGTGCTCATGAAACTGATGAAAGCGGCGGCGACACGACTGTGATTCCCGTGTGATTGATGCGGTTAAGAAAAGAAGAAGAAATATTTTCAAAAGTTCAAGCTGCATACCAGACAGACTTCCCGGGACATTATATCATCAAGTAAAGGAGCAAGTTCGCCTTCTGCACCAAGTGCAAACTTCACTTCAGTATCTCCAGAGCATACTACAATTATATATGCTCTGGTATCTCGCATGGCGGACAACACGACATAAAAGGCATGTCAACTGTGAGTCTCATAAGTGTTGCGCGCGCAGTTCCGGCCCACAAAATACGAACTTTTTACGCTGCCGTGACCAAAGACGACGCCAAAGGAAAGTTGGAAGATGACATCACAAAAACAAAGGGAGAAGCAACACTGTGTCGAGTGATAAGGAAGGTGTCACAGCTGACACAGTCATTGAACAGTTTCATCACATATCAGTGTACTGATATAAGGCAATGTGTGACTGAAGGGGAAAGCTGAGGGATTGATTCCCCATGGAAGAAGATTGGGGAACTGGATGAAGGGCTTCTGTCCAGAATGTCTCTTGTAGAGAGGTATCTTGACTATTCCTCATGGGAGCGCTCCTGTGAGCGTGTCTTCTCAGGGGGTCAAGAAGAACAGGACTACCAGCGGGCCTCCCTTTCAGATGTTTTCCCTGGAGAGTATACTGGTGGTCAAATCAGATCCCAGGAACCTGTCGAGGCTGCAGGGACATGTCCTCTGAATCCGGCGCAGGTTAAGAATTTCTTACACGCAAAGTCTTAAAACCCACTAGACTAACCTAAAATGAAAAGACTGCAAGCCATTTTACTGTAATTCATCATGCAGAACTATTTTTAAGTTAGTGAAAAGTGCTATTTGCTCTCCCTGTGTGTAGTCACCATGCAAAAAACTGTATCTATTTTGTGACAAACTGTGCTGGCTGCTCTCCCTGTTTTTGGCATCATGCAGAGCTGTATGAAGTTAGTGACAAACTGTGCTGGCTGCTTTCCCTGTGTGTAGTCATCATGCAGAGCTGTATGAAGTTAGTGACAAACTGTGCTGGCTGCTCTCCCTGTGTGTAGGCATCATGCAGAACTGTATGAAGTTAGTGGAAAAGTGCTGGTTGCTCTCCCTGTGTGGTGTAACTGAACATTAACAATAAAAAGTGCTGCCTGCAGAACTCTATGATAGAGTGACGTTTTCCTGTGTTTCTTCATCATGTTGAGCACACACACAACAAAGGGTAAGTGAGATATATATTCTAAAGCTGTCGCAGAAATGTGTTTTCCACAGTCATATTATATTTGTTATTGGTTTTAACGTGCGAGGGAAATCTACTGTTTTGAGACCAAATCTACTGGTTTGCTACACCTAATCTACTGGTCAAGGGGATTAGAGGGGTAAACAGGTCTGCGCGGCGGATCTTAAGGAGACCACAGAGAGAAAAGGAGTGTGTAAAAGAAGACTTGAAGGGGAGACGAAGATAGAAAAGGGCCAAATAAGGGAGGCAGAAAACAAGAAAAGGAGAAAGGCGGGTTACTCTTAGTCAGGATCCTCACCCTTAGCCTATCTGACATGGGAAGCCCTACCAGGGGCATCAACTTCTTACCACGTTTCGCTTAGGCCATACAGCATCTTCACCTCTCAGGCCTACAAGCAGTGTGAAAAAACCAGCCTATCTCCCAAGTATTGATGCCCCCGTCAGCATAGCCTAAAGGATCACTGGACCACGCACGCCCTCCGACCACGGCAAGGTTGCAACCCCCGGAGGGGCCTGGCATAATAGGCAGTGTTGTTAGTTGGGTTTTGTCTACTATAGGCAAAGTTGCTGGTTATATGGCTGACCATCTATGGACGTTAGGAGTGCTAGCTGCTGGATTAATTTTTAGTGAAATAAAGTATGGCTAATCCAGTAAAAGTTAAAAATACAACAAGGGCTGTCTTTTCACTAGTATGACTATCAGTGCGAGGCAGATCAACAGGTGGCGTGCTTTCTGGTTGTGGGCTGCTTTCTGGCTGTGGGGCGCTTATAACTGGATCGCTTTCTTCAGGGCTAGGTACTTTTTTTAAAATGGATGGAGCAGGCCTTGTGTTTAAGCCTTGATTGTGCCCTAAGTTTTGATCGTCTCCAGCTATGAGGATTTCATTGTTATAATTCTGTATCATGCCAATCTGTAGTCTAAGGTCGGAGGGTAGCATGTATAATCCATGGCCTACAACAAAGTCAACCTTTGACCTAGCATGTGTAAGAACGTCTTGGTACCTTTGTATGCTGGAGGGCAAATCAACAGCAGAGTTAATAGCATCTTCTAAATTGGCTAGAAATTGTTTTCTGGCATCAAAGCCTGTGGATTGATCCACTATGCTAGACTTAGTCTGTGCTTGTGCTCCTAACAGACACCAAACGTATGTATGTCCGTATGGAGTCATTGAGTCTTTGCACTCCTGGCATTGTTAGGCCTTTACTTTCATCTAAGATAAATGTTGTCCAGGCATTAGGATGTTTTTGTTCTATGGATCCCAATCGGATTCATTTGTCTGGTTGAAAAGAAGTGTGGCCAGGCCAGTAGTCATAATTATATTCTCTACGTTCGCCCCACAAATACAATGTGCCTAACCCATGATTGCGGTCTAACTTTTGTCTAAAATCAGTTGAGGGTTTAATGTTAAATTCGTTGCAGATTCTTTCATATGCATTAGTGTCCATTAGGTTTTTAAATGGATTAAACGCGTTGTCGTTAGGGAGGGGCACTTGTAGTTCAGCTAGTATTCGTCTGTACTGGTAATAAACATGAAAGTTATATACTGACCTTACCAAGAGATTGGGGTGGTTTAAATGGTTTGCATATGAAACACCGCAGCCAGTAGTTGCGCAGTAAATGGCAAAATTTAACTGATTCTGGAAAAAAGCCATAGGGTGGGATGACCATGCTGATGGCACTCTGTCACTCTTTATTGGCGGATTTAAATATTTAGTTAGTGGATTTACAAGTCTGACTTGGAAGCCGTATGATCCATCTACTGCAATGGTTAAATTGCTGAAGTCCAAATATTTGAGGTTATAAAACGCTCCTACATTGTAAGTGGCACTTTCATTATATTTAAAAGGTTCCATTTTTAAATAGTTTTTAAAATAGTTATAAAAAAGATGCACATTTATATAAAACCCAACAAAACAAACGTGTGTTCTTAACGTATCCAATTGTCAATTGGCGCGGTGATTATAGGGTTGCCCTTAAAGAAATTGGCTTTAAAGTTATGTGGGTTAACATATCTGAAAAGGCTCAGAATAATTGGATTAATGTTAATGACGAACAAGGCAATCAAATAACTCATGTGCAAATACCTGATGGTTACTACAACTTTTGTTTTTTAAAAGAAGTACTTAGCGAATTTGGTATATTGTTAAAAATTAACGAAGCAAACCTCAGAATTACTATACATTTCCCACTAGAAGAAAGAAGAGAGTACACTTTTCCTAAAGGCCTAGCTAAAATCTTAGGCTTTCACAGTAGTGACAGAGCTTATAGATTTAGTACAAGAGAAGATGTCTATCAATTTGAAGGTAATAAACCTTCTGATTTTCTCGTGAACCCAATGTTGTATGTTCATTTACAACAGTTAAAAACAGATGCTAATTTGTTTGATGGCTATCCATCTACAGTTCTAAAGGTTTTGCCATCAACTAGGGCAGGGTTTTGCGATTATCGATTAATCTCAGTTGGAAAAAACAGTCAATTTAAAGAATTAATTAATGGGCCTATAAATTCATTAGATGCAAAAATAACTAACCAAAATGGAGAGCCGGTTGTTTGTTCTGATTTATTAATGGTGCTTGAAGTAGAAGAGCGTACTGTAAACCCTTAATTTTTATGTCCCTGAAGAGAATGTAAATATGCGGGTTCAAAATCACCAAATCTTATTTTGCACGTAAGCCCCCATTTTAAAGTAACGATTACGTCGATTTTTGGCGGTTTTTGCGTGTTAATTTTGTTTGTAAAAAGGTGTTAATTTTGACAAAAATCAACATGAGAAGGACGTGATTTGTTTGTGAAAAGGGGGGTTTTCGTGCAAAATAAGATGGGTGGTCGTGAACCCGTATATTTACATTCTCTCCATGCCAATGACAGGCACCAGGCTACAAGATGCTTCCCATGCCAATGACAGGTACCAGGCTACAAGATGCTTCCCCTGCCAGTAACAGGTACCAGGCTACAAGATGCTTCCCATGCCAATGACAGGTACCAGGCTACAAGATGCTTCCCATGCCAATAACAGGTACCAGGCTATAAGATGCTTCCCATGCCAGTGACAGGTACCAGACTACAAGATGCTTCCCATGCCAGTGACAGGTACCAGGCTACAAGATGCTTCCCATGCCAATGACAGGTACCAGGCTACAAGATGCTTCCCATGCCAGTGACAGGTACCTGGCTACAAGATGCTTCCCATGCCAATGACAGGTACCAGGCTACAAGATGCTTCCCATGCCAATGACAGGTACCTGGCTACAAGATGCTTCCCATGCCAGTGACAGGTACCAGGCTACAAGATGCTTCCCATGCCAATGACAGGTACCTGGCTACAAGCAACACACTCCCCATGCCAGTGAAAGGTACCAGGCTACAAGATGCTTCCCATGCCAGTGACAGGTACCTGGTTACAAGCAACACACTCCCCATGCCAGTGACAGGTACCTGGTTACAAGCAACACACTCCCCATGCCAGTGACAGGTACCATGCTACAAGATGCTTCCCATGCCAATGACAGGTACCTGGCTACAAGCAACACACTCCCCATGCCAGTGACAGGTACCTGGCTACAAGATGCTTCCCATGCCAGTGACAGGTACCAGGCTACAA
>JAFLJL010014547.1:108988-149874 GCA_018398815.1 Conus ventricosus | reverse complement strand
GCCCCAAAAGTACAAGGCACCTGTTGCACACAGTCAAGTCTCTGATCTACTTGAAACAATCAAAAGTACAAGGCACCTGTTGCACACAGTCAACGTCTCTGGTCTACTTGAAACAGTCAAAAGTACAAGGCACCTGTTGCACACACACAGTCCGTGTCTCCGATTTACTTGAAACAGTCAAAAGTACAAGGCACCTGTTGCACACACACAGTCCATGTCTCTGGTCTACTTGAAACAGTCAAAAGTACAAGGCACCTGTTGCACACACACAGTCCATGTCTCTGGATCTACTTGAAACAATCAAAAGTACAAGGCACCTGTTGCACACACACAGTCCATGTCTCTGGTCTACTTCAAACAATCAAAATACAAGGCACCTGTTGCACACACAGTCAGTGTCTCTGATCTATTTCAAAGAATCAAAAGTACAAGGCACCTGTTCACACTCAGTCAGTGTCTCTGATCTACTTCAAGAATCAAAAGTACAAGGCACCTGTTGCACACACACAGTCCATGTCTCTGATCTACTTCAAAGAATCAAAAGTACAAGGCACCTGTTGCACACACAGTCCATGTCTCTGATCTACTTCAAAAAATCAAAAGTACAAGGCACCCGTTACACACACAGTCCATGTCTCTGATCTACTTCAAAGAATCAAAAGTACAAGGCACCTGTTGCACACACACAGTCCGTGTCTCTGATCTATTTCAAACAATCAAAAGTACAAGGCACCTGTTGCACACACACAGTCCGGTCGTCTGATCTATTTCAAACAATCAAAAGTACAAGGCACCTGTTGCACACACAGAGTCCGTGTCTCTGATCTATTTCAAACAATCAAAAGTAAAGGCACCTGTTGCACACACGATCATATGTCTCTGATCTACTTCTAACAATTAGTCAAACTTTCTGCTCTCTTATCCATGCTAATACAATTTAAAGTAGCCATTAAATTACTGTATACTCAATGCTGCATCCTACACAAATTTTTCATTACTTCAAAAATATCATTCTCCAATTCAGATGGGGATGGGGAGGGACGGCAAGGGCATGGGAAGAGACACATACCACAAACACATCATCCAGAAATAAACTAAGAAATTACAATAACAAAAAAGTCAATGGATCTCAGCAAAACCTAGCCAGCCACCCCTGGAAACTGGTACTATTCAAGAACAAACTATACCTACATATACTGAGTGATCTTGATTAATGCTGCACTTTTCAGTCCTTAACTTTTTTGCAACACGCCCCGAAAATGATTGTGGCACCCGACTTACCACTCGGTCATGTGGAACGAAAATACTTGTGGCAAGCGATCTGTCACTCAGGACATGTCGTGAGAATGATAGCAACGGTCTTCTAAAAATAAATATCACCAAATTTCCTGGAAAATATTTTTACCACTGGTGTCAGATACTGCCCTTCCTACATCATGTCATACCAGTTAGCAGGCTACTAACTTTCTTTCTTTCTGCGTACGCAGGCCGATACTCCTGTGGACACTGCCTGTATAGACGGGCAGTGGCGTTTTGTGTGTACAACCGTTTTATCCCGCCATTAAGGCAGCCATACTCCATCTTCGGGGAAGGTGCATACTATGTGTAACGTGTCATCCATACCAGTGGCTATACTGGCCTTCTCTTCCGAAAGTTGGTGATGGGATTTTAGGTGTGTGCAAGATGTTGCACGTGCGCTCACACACGGAACCTCGGTTTATAGTCTCCGAGGGAAAAATCCCCTTGTACCGAAATTTGAACCCGCAACCCCAGCACGGCAGTCGTGCCTATTAGAAAATCGGTCCGTTTTTAGTTCTCTGGTGCCCCGGCGTTGAACTTGTTCGTGACCTTCACGGCTTTGATAAGCGCTGGCATCATGCGTACACCACGCACGTGTTTATCAGTTGCAGACCGGTTTTTTTGTGGTGAAGTTTTCTCTTGTGATTAATGCATTATTATTCTTCCACACTCCATAACTGGATATAATTAACTCTGTGTGTGATTTGTGTGTTGTGATTCTTCTTTGTGCTGTTGATATAACTTCGGTTCATACCGCGTTCTTAATTTTTTTTGGTGTGTTTTTTTTTCATGGGTGTTGTTCATCAGTTGCCGGCGGAGAGTGACTTGCCAGGCGGCCCGGGTCTGTGTGGCGCAGTGCTGAGACTTGTACACTCCACCAAGCGCTTATTTTCCTCCTCTCTTTTCTCTCTCTCTCTCGCACGATGGCGCATGCGTGCGTGTGTGTTGCTGTTGTTGTTCTCTCTCTCTCTGTGCATACATAAGAGCAAGAGTGTGCAAATGAGCACCAAAGCGTGTTTTAATGATAGAGTAAGCTGTAATATCTAGTGATCTCGTGTGTGTGTGTGTGTGTGTGCGTGTGTGTTTGTGTGTGTGTGTGTTATCCAACTGTTTATATACCGCTGTTGTTGGTGTGTGGGTTTCTGTCAATATATGTGTGTGTGTGTGTGTGTGTGCATGCACGCTCTCCCCCCCCCCCCCCCCCTCCCCGACATCTGCAGCATGCTAAAATCTTGCTCTACTAAAAGCATGGTGTAACTGTGATAGAACCAGTATCGGCATGCTTCACAAGCACGTAGAGCACACAGATAAACAAGCAAAACATGCCTTGGCCGTGCTATGGAAACCGCAGCCGTGTTCCAAGTGAAGCTGACCAGTGCCGACAGTGACTGTTTATTTGGGCCCTGTACCAGCTGTCAGGTAGGTGTCCCGTGAATAAGTTTCTGTCAGTTGTAAAGCAGATATGCATGTCCAATATGTCTGAGTTTGAGCGTGATTGAAAGGACGACACATGCTCTCCACCGAGTTGAACTTTCATTTCATTTGCTGTGTGTTCGTTTGTTTCAATCATTTTTTTTTTTGTAAATCTTGTGGTGTTTGCCAGCAATGCGCATGAAAGAAGACCCATTCAAGTTTGGTATCGTTCTGTCAGTCAAAGACCCCACAATCCAGTGACATCAATCGACCACAGTTCGCTGCATTCTGGCGCAAAGTATTAATGAAGAAACACAGCACCCCATTTCCAAAACACTAGTGTCAGTGAAGCTGACCAGTGCCGACAGTGACTGTTTATTTGGGCCCTGTACCAGCTGTGAGGTAGGTGTCCCGCGAACAATTTTCTGTCAGTTGTAAAGGAAAGATATGCACGTCCAATATGTCTGAATTTGAGTGTGGTTGAAAGAATGACGCATGCTCTCCACCGAGTTGAACTTTCATTTCATTTGTTGTGTGTTCATTTGTCTGTTTCAATCGTTTTTTGTTGGCAAATCGCTGTGGTGCTTGCCAGCAATGCGTATGAAAGAAGACCCATTCGTGTTTGGTATTGTTCTCTCAGTCAAAGACCCCACAACCCAGTGACATCAGTCGACCACAGCTCGCTGCATTCTGGCATAAAGTATTAATGAAGAAACACAGCACCCTATTTCCAGCGCACTATTAGCCAGACAGCTAGTATCACATTATGCATAGGGAGGAAAGCTTGTGGGAGGTTAGCGCAAGGAAGCTGACAGCTGTTGCAGCCATGCGCTATCTAAACAAACTGTGGCTGTCTCCATCCCTTCCCTCTCGCCTTTGCTCTGCGACTGGTAGGCGGTCAGAAGTTATTTCCCTGGTCTTCAACTAAATATTCCTCTGTGGACAAGCGTGCCAGGAACACGAGCCTGGCGCTCTAACCAACCGAGTTGTTCAGGCCCTCTTCAGGCTACTAACAATCGATTTCATTGGTTAATTTGAAGAGAAAGCAACCAACCCATTGGCGTCTTCAAGCACTTCTTCAGCATTCCAGTATCTGGTAGCACGTGAACTCGTTTTACCCTGATGGGATACTCACACTACACTCAGTTCACTCCGACTTCGTTGAGTGCAGAAATTTGTGGGAAGAGGTTGTGGAAAAAAGATAGATACAAGATATGGTAGAAAGAGGACAGTAGACGACAGTGCAGCAAAGGAGGAGACAGAGTTACTGAGAGCGAAAGGAAAAGGGGACGTTACTAGGACAGAATGTCCAGAAGGCGGGGGAACTTTTTGTACAAAAGACCCCCCGGTATCCCCAAGGGGGACTTCAAGCACTGAATCAGTGCTCCTTGTTCGAAGTATGTCATTTTTAACTCAATCAAACAACAAAAAAATAATAATTTTGACATTTACCATCAAGAAGATGAAAGATAGCTGTATTTCACTGTTCAAAATTATAGTCACTGTCTGATCTAGGCTTTTAAGGAAAATAAATCAAGTTGAAAATGGTCAAAATCAGGTGTCCTGAGGGAATTTCAGTGCTGTGACTGCAGTGTTAACTGGGCACATAGAGCAGAATGAGGGTCTGCGCTGATAGTGTTAACAATTCTAACATCGATCTCCAAATGAAGAATTTTCCAAATCTAAAGCCGTCCCTTGACTCGCTGGCAAGGTGCTGTTCTTGTACTTTCACGCCTCACTGGAGTTACCCCTCAGAAATTCTATGTGTAGGTTTTGGGTCAAAAGTGTGTACAATTGTGTGTAAAATGTGCAGGCTTTTGCAGCGCAAAGTAGCTGCGTAGGAAACATTAAATACTTTTAAATAACTGTCTCTTCACTTTTTACTATACTGATGGACATAACTGGAAAAAAATTTCTTGATGTAATCTACTTCTTTCATATACTAACATGGGCACTTTTTCACTGTCTGTTGATAAGCTGAGCAGTCTTTCTGAAGAGCACAATAATTATGATGTGAATCTTATTTCAGATTTTGGTGATTCCAGATCTTTTAAATCGTCAGTGAGAGGCTGTGAACTGCATTTATTGAAGAACGGTCATCATTCTTCAGGATGAGAAGACTTTCAAGAGTTCCATTGGACAGTGCTCCTTTGGGGGATTTTGGAGTTTTTTGTTCCTCTGCACGAGTAGTTTGATGTTCCAGTCTCTCATCAGAAGTGCCAGCAGAACTCGACTTCACAAAAGAACTCTGAATGTTCATAGCCTTCCGTTTTCCGAATCACTGTTTCCCTTGTGACTTTTGCTATCGATGTGCCGCTGAATGTCAAAACGACCACTATGAGCAAGCGAGATTTCACAGTTACACGTGGTGCCGTGTGCGAAATGTATCGCCCTTCTTTGACGCAGTAATGAACTTGAAAATTGTATATGCTGGTTTGTACTTCTGTTCATATTTCTTTTCTTTTTGACCACAGCTTCCACCAATGAATCTGAATTTTCGTTGTCTGTTTCATGGCGCGAGTTGAAGCTGAATGAGAAGCCATGTTGATATGCATTCATAAAGGCAGAAAGTGCACATGCGCCATGGGAACTTTTGAAAGTTGGACCAGACTCTTGGACTCGCCCAGATATGGGGAGTTTGTATTATACTTCCTGTTTGGCTAGTATACTTACCATGTCAGACCATAGCATTCCACAGCAGTTAGTTAGCTCTGAAAGGCCAAACTTTTGTGGCTAATACAGTAATAAGACCATCACGTGACGCCCACCCTACTTCCGCCAGGGAAGAAACCGGTGTAAACTTCCTGTTCCTCATTTAATGAGGCCTATGCGTAAGGTAACCCGAGAACCATAGCGCTAGCGGGGAAGGTAGGGCAGGCATTAGAGTCTGACATGGTAAGTATACTAGCCAAACAGGGAGTATAATACAAACTCCCCATTTTGGCATCATATACTTTACCATGTCAGACCATAAAGAATTTAAAGGAATTGGAGGAGGGCTGAGTGCCCTAATGGTTCTTGGGGTTAGCAGTGCAGACCTGCCAACCCCCTAAGACACCAATGAGTAAGAATTGAAGCTCAGTGAGGCAGAAATGTGTAATTTCTGAGAACTAAGAGTAATCAAGCACGACACTTACCTTTTTTCCAACAAACACGATCTGATGAAATTGTTCGCACAATTTTTGTGAACTTTACTTTTCTTCAAAAACAAGCTTTTCTTTTAAGTGTCACAAGAAATCTTTACAAATTAACCCTCTTTTGCATGCACTTACCTTAGCTTAGTTACGCCGAAAAACCGTCGGCAAGGTAAGTAACTCCGTAATTTGAACATGGTTACCCAATTAAAAAATTAATTTAAAAGAGAGGAAAGGAAATAGTCAAATGAAAATAATTTTTAAAAGTCCTACGAATATATGTTGCTACATCATAAGTTTGAAGAATATCACATGAGCCATTTACTCGGGGGAAAAAAAAAAAAAAAATCTTCTTCAGAACTTTCTTCCGAATCATACCTGGAACATCATCCCAGTCGAAATCTAGGTCACTCTAAGCTTCATTACCCAGCACTTTCACTAAGTGTTATGCCCTAAATCCTACAAATCACAGTATCTTCATCACTAGATCTCGTTATAGAACGGCAGAAATCAATGTTAGCGATGGCGAAAAACAGCATTTCGACCACAAAACTTTAAAAATTCGTAACTCGAGAACTACGGCACGTATCGACTCGCGTTTTTTTGCAAACGGAAGTAAATGGCCACAGGAAGAAGGAAGTCGCGTTCTCGCGAGACTTCCTTTTCTACGAGAAATATGGCGGCGCCCATTGTTGCCACGTGTTTTACCGGGCGCTGGCAGGCGCTCAGCGTTTTGGCTGTGTGATTTCCGGTTGGGCGCTAGCGGGCGCTCCGCTGTCAAGAGGGTTAAGAAAATGTAGAATACACTGGAAACACACACAAATCCCCTACACCATCATGGCATGGCACACCAAGGCTTGATAGTGCGCCAGAAACAACCTAAAAAAAATTTTCTGCCCTGTTGCCGACTCTGTGCATGTGGGGTTGGCTATCAGCTCAGTGGCGATTGTGTCATTTTTTAAGTATCACACCACCCCAGGAAAGAATTTGTCCCCCCCCCCCCCCCCCCCCCCCCCCCCCCCGACTTCCATCAGTCCCCAACACAAATGGTCCATTCTGCAGTCGAGATGCAGCAGCAGTTTGGGCTTCCATGGCAAGGGTCCTTACAATGTGTGTTGTCATTGTTCGACCCCTCTTGAACAGTTTGGTGATCTCCGGATCTCCGAACTGAGAACGCTTCTTTAAAAAGCTGGGATGCACGGTGAGCTGCGCCTAGAGCGTTAGAGGAATCGATGTGCTTGCGTGACTCAAGGTGACGCTTCACATCCACCATCCTGCCATGGGAAATTGTGAAGTCCGACTCGCAAGTGGTACACCGTGCACAATTTACACCTTTAGCCGAAGGTCGTATGCAGTGGAACTTTTCCAAGTATTCTTTTCAGAACTTTTGACCAAGCTTTTTCTTTTCGCATTTTGTCCAGAACTTTCTACTCCACGTTTCGACATTTTCGTAGCTAAAACTTCAAAAGGACGCCAACTTTGCTGAATGCAGGGTTCCCAGGTGGTGGGCATGAAGCCAAAAAAGGACCTTTAAAGGACTTTATAAGGACCTCAAATCAGTTTAAAAGGACCTTTGCCAACATGACTTTACAGTACACCCCAAACCTTTTGACATGCAGAACAGCAGACACTTACCTCTCATAAACAGAGGAACAGCTAATCCCATTTGAATGTTAATTCAGTCTTTGCAATTCACGTCACTGTAGGTTTCTTTGGCTGAATGTTATTGTCACAAAGTTTTATTTCACAAATATGTAGATTACTGAGTTTTCACTGTGAGTCACAAACTATTATAGTAGGTAGCGGCAGCCAAAATTTGAATTGCAAATTGCATATTTCTGTTTAAGATTTTTAGATAGAACTTTTAAAGCAAAACAAAGTAAAAAAAAAATTACTGCTCTATCTTTATTAGTTTAAGAGATATCGACATTTTAATATTGCATTTGCCGAACGTTCGCATGTAACAGTGTGACATGGCATCTTTGAAGCCTCCCAGCAAGAACACCATGCATGTGAGACATAAGATATTATGCATTTGGAGTGTGTGTACCATATACTCTTAGCACACAAATTTACAGGGCTGTCCAAAACAAATTGCCTCTTTTGCTTGTGGTCAAAAATGGCACTTCATGCAATTCCGGAAACGTCAAATCGGCACGTGGTGCCATGTTTGGGGTACCTACAGATTTTAGAAAATGACCTCAAATAGTGATTTCTTTAGATTTTTTGAGTTACCAGTTTGCATAGACTTAGCCTAATTTTTTTCAGCTCAATGGGTCTGTAAACGTTCCATCTAATGAGGTGTAAATATGCTTAGAAAGGCCAAAATGTACAGTGGCAAATAGTCCGTAGATCGACAAAATTAGAAAAAATGGACATAATTCCTGAACTAATACAGATTTTCACTTCAAACTTGGTGGTTGTATTCTAAATGGTATCTTTTGTCTTGTAAGTGTTAAATGACAGAAATCAAGCAAAAAAATACCTGCACAATCCATTTTAAATGATGCTTAGGGGACCTAAAATCCACAGACGTCAACAGGAAAATTGCAATGTTTTCCAAACCACTTGTCATATCCCTCTCAAATTTTAACCAGATATCTAAAATGGTGGTATGCATAACTTAAACTACTGAAAGTCTTCACAGACAAACTTTTTGCTTATTTAGATTGTCTTAATAATCTACTAACAATACTAGTGTAAAGATCTCAAACCCAAAATCCTTATTTTTGAAAATGATGTCAACAGGTTCACTGATAGCTGAACTCACTGAAAAGAACATTCTTCACAAGTCCTACCTTTCAAATAACACCTTAGGTCACTTACAACAGACATTTCTTGAAAGAAGCTAATCACAGACGATTTTCAAACAGGAAACGTTTGAATGCGTCGTATCTCTGGCGTAGATCATTTGGCCAGTCCACAACAGAAGACCTCCCAGATGAAGAAGATGGGGCCAGGGTGAGGTTGGAGGCAAACACCACCGAGGAGTTGATTGGATACACATCAAGTGAGTGTGGCCATCGGTACACATGGCGGGCATTGGCACCTCTACCCACAGTCGCCTTGGTCATGAAGTTCACCTCCGCTTGATCCTCTTTCAGAATGTTGTGCACTGCCCCTATGAAGAAGTCATCTTCAAAGTAGACAGCAATGAGCTCTTCTGGCTGCCTGGGCCCACATGAATTTCTACCATCTTCTCCTTGGCTTGTCCAGCATCATGACAGACCAGGCTGCCCCTTCTGGATGGAGATCAGACAGCTCTTCCAGCATCTGTATGGCAATGTCCACAAGGGTGGAGGTGTCCTCTGTTGTCACAGGAAGAAAGCCCATGGAGAAGGAGCCACTGGCAGTGGTAGCTTGCTGACTGATGTAGCTCTTCCCACCTGCTGGTTCCATCAATGTGCAAGTCCAGTGCTCGTGACTTCTAGGACCCTCTGCCACATGAGACTTGCTGACCATATGCCCTTTGTCAGCAAAGCGTAAAGCTGACCTTTGTGAGGGCAAATCACCTTCTGGAATCCCGGCACCACACAGCCGTGCAGCAGTTCTGATGACAGCACCACACCTGTGAGCAGGAACTTCAGACTCTCCCACAAGCTCCATAACTGCTATCTTTGCCTCCGGTTTGAAGTGCCCGTTTTCATCTTTGAGGCGCAGTTCTTCAGGATCTTGCAGAACTTCACCAGCATGTTGTTGGTCCAATAGTGTTGCTTCCATTTCTTCCTTCAGAGTAATTATCTTTGTTTTCAAATTTGATGCAGTAGTTTGGCTGCTCTTCAGTTTTTGTCTAAGACCATTTATCTTTCTTTGACAACCTCCACTTTGATGTTGTTTAATTATGTGCTCTGTTTTTTTCATATCATTTTCTTTCCTTTTTAGCCTTTTGTAATAATTCGACTGTTGTATTGTCGAAATTTTTTTGTTCGCTCTCTGTAACTTGTCTCTTAACAGAAGTTGTTCTTGATCTGATGATTTCTTATCAGCAATCATTTTAGCCATTTCCGTTTCTAGTGCCATCAAACGTTGGTTTTCTTCATGCAAAACGTTTTTCAGAGTGTCAACTTCGGATTTTGATGTTTTGAGTGCTGCCTGTGTTTCTTCCAGTTGCCGGCGAAGAGCAGCTAACTGTCTCCCATGTGTTGCTAATTTAATAGCCGCATTCCCATTATCCGTCTTTTCTTCATATGTGACCTGAGGATCTGACAAATGTACTGCAGAGGCAGAGGGTTCTAGTGGGGATAAGTTTGTTCCAGACTCTTTTTTAATACAAAATGCTCTGGAGGCTGCAAAAGAAAGTCTTTCAATTTCTGCTGACTGCTGGGTGATAATGTTGCTTATAGCCCAGCCGACCGCAAAGGGCCATATCAGGGCTGTGACTGCTGGGTCTGGAAGCACTTTTCAACAGACTGTCATAGGGTTTCCTGGTTTTGGCCAATTTTGTGTTGAGCTGTTTGTCAGAGAGCCCTGCAATGTTTAACCCTATCATGTTGGAACCACTCTTTTTGTAGAGACAGGCCTTCTTCTTTCTGGAAGATCAGCAGATCAATCAGCAACCCATTTGTCACTGACACCTCACACAGCTGGGACTGGTCAAAGGTATCTGGTGAAAGGAGATGGTGTCGCTTGATTCCTTTTTTCTGCAAGAAGTGACCAATATTTCTACTTTCCAGTTCGAACCTGACATCCGTCTCTAAAAATCTCTGAAGATCACCATCACAGGATAACGTTGAAACACCTCTGATTGCATGGTTGACCTCTGTTTTCAGTGTAGTGTGTGCAAAAATGTTTTCATCACACACTTTGTCAACAAAGGCGGAAATCTCATCCCAGCTCTTCTCACAGGTCCGTCTCAAACAGTCCAGTTGAAGCAGCAGCTTGTTGGTGGCAACTGACTGCTTGGTCAGGCCTACTTTTCTCCCCTTCCTTCTGCTGTGAGGTACTGCTTCATGCGATGAAACTGGTCATCTTCAAGGAAAGAAAGGAAAATTTTAAGCATTTGACTTCTTGTTTTTTGCATGCTTCTCAGATGCGTGCACCTGTGTCAGTGTGGGGGGAAAAAGACAGGAGAAGAGAAAGAGGTGTTTGTGAGCTTCAATGTGTGTGTGTGTGTGTGTGTGTGTGTGTGTGTGTGTGTGTGTGTGTGTGTGTCGCGCACACACACCTATATCATGTGATTGTGAGTGTGTTTTCAAGACATCACAGACATTTGCAATATAACCTTTTTACAATGAAGTGAATGAGATTTACTGGAAAATAATCTAAGTGAGCATATTTTAACAAGGAACATTTCTTTAGTACTTTTCTCACCATACATTTATATAAATACTAGAAAGCTCAAAGTGCTGAAGTACCTTAACAATAGCAACAAGAAAAGCAAACTAAAACACTCATTCACTCACACACACAATCGATCATGTATTTTTTTAAATGCAGTCTTTTTCATAAAATGTATGTTCTTTTCGTGACTGTGTTGTATAAGGGGGGAGGGAGAGAGAGATAATAAATGGAATGATGTGGTGGGCTCATACACGCGAGAAAAATCCAACAAGTACTACTGCCCCTTCTTCAACTATTACAAAATACACATACAATGACAGAAATCAACAGATCATTGCATGAAAACAAAAAAAATAAACGATCACTATGCGCATTCACTTCGAAGAAAAACGCACGAACACGGCCGCGCAAGAACGACCAGATCGTTTTGTTACTTGTGACCAAAGTCATTCCACTTCCGGTAATCGATACTGTCAAATAATTTAATAAAATATGCCCCAAACTTTTATTATATAAAAAATTAAACATACGATTCGACAATGTGCAATGTTGAAATTATATTTAGTTAATGTTTAGGTAAAATGAGCCTTCCGATAAAATTAAATCAACTTCGACAGGAAGACGACAAGAGTACAGAACATGTTTTTCCTAACACTTTCACTTGATCACTTCTAATTCAAAACTAACCATAATCTGGTCATTCTCAACCGATCATTTCTTTGAAAGATGTGCTTAAATAATCGATCTGCCATAATCACAAATAAAACTTACCATAGAGATCCTGGACACGGACGTCCCATTCATTTGAAACGATGTGTCGGTCCGACGCACTTGCCATGTAGGTCGCCATTCCGATTGTATTGTTGTGCCTCGCGACGTTCCGCACACTCGCTTTTCCCGGCTTGCGATTGGTGGCTATGGCACGGATAGAGCTCATTTGCATACCGCTGTGTTGGACTTGAAATCCTCTTTCCAGCGCACCCTAAGATGATATATCTTTATTCAGTATTTCTTGGAGATAAAGTAGATTGAAATTTACCCAATTTTTCAACTCGTTTTCTCAAATTAATACTGGACTTAAATTATTTTGAAACTTGTACTGTTTTAAAGAGGAATCTTCGATCTTTATTATGAAACTATTTTTAGATCACTCTGTCCAGCATGTGTAAAGCGAGTCGAGATTTTCCAACACGTACCAACTTCGGGTTCGGCGGACGTTGGCAATTTCGCTGACGGCGAAGCTGACTTTTCTTTCCAGGGGGTATTTTTCATTTAGATTTTCTCTCTCTCACGCATTCATGACAAAAATGAAAATACATGAGAATAAAGTAGATAAATAAAGGTTTATTCAGAATCAAAAAGCATCGTTATAGATACAGTATTACACCAGTACTGCCTGATTGAAGTTGGCCTATTTTCACCTAAAATCAACCTTTCCCTCACTGCTGACAGGGCGTGCCGCTACCTAATTATAGACACATAATGATGAATCACTTTCATTCCTTTGTTTTTACTGTCAGACCCACTACACTACTATTACACATTCTACTGTCACGTCCACTACACTACTATTTACACATTTTTCTTCACACACATCACAGTTTCTTAAGTTCACGAAACCCCACAAAAAAGGCACCGAGCAGAATGCTTGTCCACAGTATCGCTTCTCACCCACTCGCAATAAACTTTATCAGATAACCATCTATCCTGAAAGGAACATTTCCCTGGCATTTTGAACGTTTAGCTTGCAAACAAAACTTTTTTAAAACTTTCCAAACTAGGCCTCCGTCAGAATTAGCTAGCGCAGGGAAAAAGGAGGAAGGAGGAGAAGAGACGGGAGAAGGCATCTATCTTGTACATGCTGCTCAAGAACGCAGCATATAGCTGTTCTCCAAGGCAGTTTGTAATGTTCGCATGTTCGCAAACCGTGATGTTATGTACCTACATTTATTTGGGTAATATGTTTTCATCTTTATTGCCTCACTCTTTTAATTAATTTCTATACAGGGAACCTTTTAACATAGATCGTTTGACCGAAAATATTGAGTCAGCTATATGCCGCAAACATTAGCACCGCGTCTGCTCTTTGGAACCCATGACGTCAAAGCTAAGCAAAGCAGCAGGCGTGACTCATAGCCACTGCGCGCGGCTTCACGTCGTCTGCCACTGAGCAGAAAGCGCACTAATGTTATAGGCCTAGTAGTACTATCCTTGTACAGTACTGAGTTTCAGACGATATCGCGTCGGCATCTTTCAACTCTTTGCAACTTGCAAAAGTACGGTTTTGGTTGTCGGTGTTTCAGTTTCGTTCTCAAGTCTCTTTCTCTTGATAAAACAGGACTTAACAGTACCTTTCAAAACTTAAAAGGACCTCCTGATGAGTTAAAAGGACCAACTTGCTGAATCAAAGCACTTAAAAGGCCTTTTAACCAAAATCCAATTCATAAGGACTTAAAAGGACTTGAAAGGACCCTACGAACCCTGTGAATGGTAAAGATGGTGAAACGAACTGCGCATGACCGGGAACGCTTCTGAGTCATTCTTTGCTTCTGGTCACTATTGGGGTGACTCTATTTCTCATGCTTAAAAAAAAAACAACTTGTCGCTCTCAGACTATATTTCTAAAATGAAAGTGTTTTTATAGTTTTGAAGAAACGACACCATCAAGAAAAACTTTGGTAGTTTCCATGATTTTTAGTAATGTTAATTGAAACATCGAAAATGCCTTCAAAATGGCGTCCGAAAAGGGACCGAGACATGTTGCCCAAAACAATGGCTTCATACAATGCATGACAACTGTTAAAACTTTTTCTGAGTGTTTGCTATGTGGTAAAAGTGTTTTTTCTGCGCTATGGTAGTCAATATATTCGCACCGCTTTTTTTCGTTTTCATAACACATCATAAATTTACAACCGTCACCTGCGCTACCTTTCATGTCACACATTCCGATCGTCGATTGCTGTCGCCAGTGCAGCATGTAACGTGATATAGCGAAAGGCAGACTGGTAAATGCATTTAGTTGATAAAAATGAATATATTGAAAGAATGATTCAGCAAATCAACACTAAAACAGTAGAAAAGTAAACAATCGAAATTTTGCGTCCCATGTGAAACGCAGGTATCGCTCCAACCTTTGAAAGCCCCCCTTCGACAACAAAGCTAAAAATAGAGTGCACAGATAACATCACCTAAACGGTTCACGATTCAGCACAAACCTGTGACGTTTCACACAGAAATAGCTACGCAAAAGCTTGTGGGACACAAAATAAAGTGACGTGTCATGCTTCTTTCTCTGAGTGAAATGCGGTGACGCCTGTGTGCGGGATTTTCCAGTTTTGGCCAATATCATCACGGAAGAACCGATTTCAACTCAAATATTTGCTTTCAACTGCATGAAGGTGAGTGATTAATGTTTCTTGATCATTATTTCTTCGTTTTACTGCCATGAATAAGATGATAGTTGTCTTGATCTTTTAAAATCGGTACTTAATCGGCAATTTCAACGGGTTGTTTGCTCCAACACATGGCGTCAAGTGTAACACAGTTCGACATTTTATCAAATTCATTTTTTCCGCAGCATGGTAGCTATGATTGAATGCATGGATATGTCACTTATTTGAGAAATTGTCGTGTCTGTTGCATCAAAGTTGATGATTATGACGTAAAATACCAAAATCGCATTTAACACAACGTTGTTACACATGACACGAAATTTGGATTAATCATCATGTCACAATGTAACTGTGTGAATCCGCTTTCGTGTCAAATGAAGCGCTGGTAACATATTATGTTTTAATTGTTGCATAGGTGTGTAAAACTTGATGCACTTATAATTAAATTAATTCTATGCGTTAATTTACGCGAGGTGCAAAAAAAAGTCACAGACAAGTGATGAAATGTGGCTGAATTTCAGCAGAATTCATGGTTACTGTCACCTACCATTACACTTGACACACAAAATCTTGTTTATCAAGAACTATGAATTCTAAAACAGATAAAGAAGATTGGTTCCAATTAAGCAGACTGGTTCCAAATTTAAGCATTTATCCTGTTTAAGTAAAATAAACTTTCATTCAGGATTACAGTTAGCCTGTGTGAGTGATGCATTTTTTCTCCAATGAATTAGAAAATTATATAAGAGTGTGTGTAAATAACATGTCATCTCTGTGCACGTCCTTTATCTGTGTCCACTGCAATGTAATTTCTAACATGAATGAAGATTTTCTCATAAGATAAAGATAAGATAATGTTGCTTATAGCCCAGCCGACCGCCAAAGGGCCACATCAGGGCTGTCACCACGTTAAAATCAACTCACCAGTCATTAAAAAAAAAAAAAAAAAAAAAAAAAAAAACTTTCTCACATCTCGTTAAATGACATCGTCTACAAATGCACCAGAAACTTTGTTAAAAATCTTTCTGCCGTAAAATCTTAAATCAGATGAAAAATGTTAATCTCTCTCAAAAACTCAAGGATCACGTCGGCGGGACATCCCTGAACAGGATCTTCATGGACTCCGCTGTAAAATGTTGTGTCTCACATCGTGCAATTCCCAACACTCTAAAAGAACATGTTTCTTGTGAGTGGCGCATGACATGGAATGCACCACGGAGCTTCTTCACTCTTTAAAAGGTAAGAATGGGTAAAATATGAATGGCCGGTGTGCAGCCGGCACAGAACCGTTTCCTCTTTACGACCACACCGACGTAGATGGGAGGAAGTCCTTAAGGTTTGGACGGATCTGAAAGAGTTTTGTTATTCGTCTGTGTGTTCCAATCCTCCTGCCAGAGGTCTCTCACATAATCGTTAATTTTGGGTTTCACATCTGAGCAGGGGATATAAGTGTTGGAGCAGTTTCTCTCTTGTGGCGTTCTTGGCTAAACGATCAACCATTTCGTTCCCGCCGATGCCAACATGGCCAGGAACCCAAGCAAGAGTAATGTTGTAACCGTCCGCCTTCAACTTGCTAAAAAGTAAAAGTTCTGGATGCTGAAGGTTGCGGCCAGCTATGGCCTCCAAAGCTGACAGCGAATCCGACAGAACCAGAAAGTCCCTCTTCGAAGAATGTGAGATTATCTCAAAGCCAGTACTAGAGCAGTAAGTTCAGCAGATAGACAGAAGCATCTGAATGTATATGTTCCAACAATATCTGAGAGGAGCCCCAGGGCAGTAGGCTGCACAGGCCACTCCATCCTCAGACTTGGAACCGTCAGTGAAAACTTTTTGATAGGATGGGAATTTGGAACAGAGCTCAGCATACAAACTGCAAGATCGAAACGAATCTCTGGCGTGAAGAAGGTCCACGGAGGTTGATCCGGAAACTTAGAAAAAATCCGACACAACTCCTAGGTCTAGACCTGCATTCCGCACGTGAGGCTGCATACGAAGACCAAACGGCGGAATACATTTCGGCTTGTTTTCAAACTTACTTTGGAACGGAAGGACAAAGACACAGTCATAGGCAGGATTCTGCGGTTCTGAGAACAGTCGGATATAATAATTCAAAGACAGTTTCAGCCTGCGGTTGGACAATGAGGTTCACCCGCCTCTGCGTACAGGCTGTACACAGGGGTGGTGCGGAACGCTCCAAGACAGAGACGAAGCCCTTGATGGTGGATAGGGTCCAAGAGTTTGAGGTAAGAGGGTCTTGCAGAGCCGTACACGGCACAACCTAGTCTAGTTTTGGAACGGACCAAGGCTCTGTAGAGGTGCAGCAAAGTTTTCTTATCAGCGCCCCAGTCGGTGTGTGCTACGACCCGCCAGAATATTCAGAGCTTTCTGGCAAGAAGTTTTGAGGTTTTGATGTGGCTGAGAAAGTTGAGTTTTGGTCAAAAATAACTCCCAGGAATTTGGCTTCTTTTACAACTGGAATGGTGGACTTGTCTAGACGAATTTCAGGATCATCAAAGAATCGACGAAATTGTGGAATGAATTGACTGAGTTTTGGTACGGGAAGAAGTAAACCCGTTTTCCTCGGCCCACTGTTGGATTCTGTTGACGCAAAGTTGGAGTCGACGCTGTACCTGTGGTAAGAAGCTCCAACTGCATACATTGCAAAGTCATCAACAAACCGAGAGGACTCGGTGCCCAGTCTTACCGATTGGACAATGTCATTTATTTTAATGCTGAAAGGCGGGAGAAAGGAAAGCTCCCCGAGGAACCGCATGTTCACTGGCCCAAAAAACCACGGTTTCCCGCTTCCTCAGTGGGGTTGCTCTTTTCCTGCTTACGGGGGCGTGGTCAGAGCGATTGGGCGATGTTGGAGGGGTTGGTAAGGTCCCTTTTCCCGGCTTTGGAATGGGGTGATCAGGGCTTTCCGCCGGGGGCGGAAGGATGTGGGGCCCGATAGGTT
The DNA here is from genome assembly GCA_018398815.1 of Conus ventricosus. Classification (NCBI taxonomy): domain Eukaryota; kingdom Metazoa; phylum Mollusca; class Gastropoda; order Neogastropoda; family Conidae; genus Conus; species Conus ventricosus. Next base: position 132,397 of record JAFLJL010014547.1, on the reverse strand, counting down.
ATAGACTTTGGAGAAGAGTCTGAAAAAAGCTTTCCCAATGTTTCCAAACCCGAAATTTTGTCTCCAGACCAGGGGGGAATCATGAGGTTTTTAAGGCTGATTTTTTGGGTTTGATTGAAAAAGGAAAATTATGGTTTAGGTTGTCTGAGTGAAATTGTTGGGAAAATTTTTCTTAACCTTTTGTTTCTTAAAAGACTGCAGATTTTTTTTTAAGAAGAGGATTTGTTGGAGGGGGGGCCAACAGTTGGGAAGTGTTGTCAGGTCCGAGCATCAGAAGTTTCAAGTGATGATGGGGGGGTTGTGTTTTCCCCTTTTTTTTTTCTAATGATGTTCCAAACTTTTTCTTGGAAGTTTTAGTTCAGCCTGGGGCGAAGTTTTCCTTTCGGCCGATTTTTGATTTGAAAGTGTGTCTCGATTTCGACGGAGTTCTGTGGGCTCTAGCGTTGGGACCTGAAGGTCGTTGGTATACCCGACGCTGGCCTGTTTGCGAAACTTTTGGAAATTTGTTGGCAGTCTGAATTGAACCAGGGTGTTTTTGCATTTGAAGTTATCGGAAGACACTGGAATACAAGCTTTAGCACACTTGATCACGGTGTTAGTCAGTGTTTCTGCTGGGTCTGGACTCTGAAAAAAATTCAGTGTCCTGGAATTCTTTTGAATAGTGGTTGCAAATAGATCCCAGTTTGCTTTCTTATAATTGAGATGTTGAGAGACAGAGGCGGTTTCAGTTAATATGGGCTGTAAAAGAACAGGGAAATGGTCACTTCCGTGCAGATCGTCATGGACAGACCACTCATAGTCCAGGACCAGCGAGGGGTCACAACCGACAAATCTAAGCACGAAAGTGAACCTGTGGAAGAGTGGAGATAAGTTGCAGATCCGTCGTTCAGACAACACAAATCCAAATCTGAAAGGACATCCTCAATTAGCAAACCTCTGGATGACGTACTGGCACTACCCAAAGAGGTTGTGACCGTTAAAGTCACCCAAAGCAAAAAAGGTCGAGGAAGTTCTTCTATCAGACTGACAAGGTCCTGACGACAAACCGGGACAGAAGGTGAGAGATAAAGGGAACAGATTGTCACAGTCTTGTGGAGAGTGACTCTCGCAGCTACAGCCTGAAGGGAGGTAGACAGAGTGACAGGACTATACAACAAAGTTTTGTGTAGGAGAAGGGCAACACCGGCCGACAGTCCCAACGTGGATGGTTGTGCAGGTTTTGAAAGAATATTAAAGCCACGAAAGATTAAAGGTCTTCTGGCTTTGAATTTGAGTTTCTTGAAGATAAGATAAGATAAGATAAGTTGCTTATAGCCCAGCCGACCGCAGAGGGCCACATCAGGGCTGTCACCACGTTAAAATCAACTCACCAGTCATTTGGAAAAAAAAAAAAAAAAAAAAAAAAAAAAACTTTCACACATCGCATTAAATGACATCGTCTAGAAACGCACCAGAAATTGCATTAAAATCTTTCTTCCGTAAATCTTAAATCAGATGAAAATGTTAATCTCTTTCAAAAACTCAAGGATCACGTCTGGCGGGACATCCCTGAACAGGATCTTCATGGACTCCGCTGTAAAATGTTTGTGTCTCACATCGTGCAAGTCCCAACACTCTAAAAGAACATGTTTCATTGTGAGTGGCGTATGACATGGAATGCACCACGGAGCTTCTTCACTCTTTAAAAGGTAAGCATGGGTAAAATACGAATGGCCGGTGTGCAGCCGGCACAGAACCGTTTCCTCTTACGACCTCCCGACGTGGATGGGAGGAAGTCCTTAAGGTTTGGACGGATCTGAAAGAGTTTGTTACTCGTCTGTGTGTTCCAATCCTCCTGCCAGAGGTCTCTCACATAATCGTTAATTTTGGGTTTCACATCTGAACAGGGATATAAATGTTGGACAGTTTCTCTCTTGTGGCGTTCTTGGCTAAACGATCAACCATTTCGTTCCCGCCGATGCCAACATGACCAGGAACCCAAGCAAGAGTAATGTTGTAACCGTCCGCTTTCAACTTGCTAAAAAGTTCAAAGAAATGCAAAAGTTCTGGATGCTGAAGGTTGCGGCCAGCTATGGCTTCCAAAGCTGACAGCGAATCCGACAGAACCAGAAAGTCCCTCTTTGAAGAATGTGAGATTATCTTCAAAGCCAGTACCAGAGCAGTAAGTTCAGCAGAATAGACAGAAGCATCGGAATGGATATGTTCCAACAGTATCTGAGAAGGAGCCCCAGGGCAGTAGGCTGCACAGGCCACTCCATCCTCAGACTTGGAACCGTCAGTGAAAACATTTTGATAGGATGGGAATTTGGAACAGAGCTCAGCATACAAAGCCTTGTACGCCAGAGAGCTGGTAGACTCCTTACGGAAAGCTGCAAGATCGAAACGAATCTCTGGTGTGAAAAAGGTCCATGGAGGTTGATCCGGAAACTTGGAAAAATCGGAAACTACTCCCAGGTCTATACCTGCATTCCGCACGTGAGGCTGCATACGAAGCCCAAACGGCGGAATACATTTCAGGTTATTTTCAAACTTACTTTGGAACGGAGGGTCAAAAACACAGTCATAGGCAGGATTCTGCGGTTCTGAGAACAGTCGGATGTAATAATTCAAAGACAGTTTCAGCCTGCGGTTGGACAGTGAAGGTTCACCCGCCTCTGCGTACAGGCTGTACACAGGGTGGTGCGGAACGCTCCAAGACAGAGACGAAGCCCTTGATGGTGGATAGGGTCCAAGAGTTTGAGGTAAGATGATCTTGCGGAGCCGTACACAGCACAACCGTAGTCCAGTTTGGAACGGACCAGGGCTCTGTAGAGGTGCAACAAAGTTTTCTTAGAGTTTCTTGAAGAGCCACGACGGAAGGTTTTAGAGATTGACACAGAAGCTGCAGCTCCTCAAAGTTGGAATTTAATCCACGGATATTCCAATGGAATATTGTACTATCCATGGTGCAGAGGCGAAAAGGAGAGAAATCAGGTCATCTCCTCTTCAACGTCCGCTTCTAATGGAGCGAATTTATTAGTTAGTTTTACTGGACTGTGGTGGTCTTTGGACCTGCTGGCAGACTTGCCCACAGGTGACAAAGGCCTGGAGTTTGGAGATGGTGGAGGTCTGAATTTGGGAGATGGTGGAGGTTTCTTCCTCATCTCCACCATCTCCACACTGGGTTGAACTCCCTTGCCCGCACGGGCACTGGACAGAGGAGTTCGAGGTGCAGGTGCTGGTTTTTAATCTGCCCAGCAGCAGATGTTGTAGACTGCTGGGCAGTCTGAGGGGTGGCAGATTTTTTTGCCTCCACCAGGGGCATTCACTGTGGGTTGGGAGGTGGTGGACCTGCTTCCACCAGAGCTGACAGTTCTTCCTTGCAGTGTCTTTGAAAAGATAAATTCATCAGTCTGGCAGCAGACTGACCGAGTGGAAATTTTCTTTACGGCCGAAGCATATGAAGATGCTGTGGGCGTCTGACTGCCCACAACCTGTTTGCGGGCCTCAAAAAAGGAGATCTTCTTTTCTGTTTTAACTCTTTGTATTGTGGATTCTTGAATCCAAAGAGGACAGTTTCTTGAAGAGGAGGGATGGTCGCCACCGCAGTTAGCACAATGTGCCGGATCTTTGCACGGCCCATCATGGGTTGCCTTGCAGCAAACACCGCACACCTCCTGCCCAGAACAGCGGTCTCTGACATGGCCAAACCTCTGGCATCTGAAACACCTTAACGGGGACGGCACATACAGCTGAACATGAACATTTAGGTAACCGACTTTGATGACCGGAGGCAGCACAGGGTTGCAGAACGTCAGAAAGAGGGTGTTGGTGTCCACTCTCTCTGAACCTTTCTTTACCGTCACCCTGCGCACCTCCGTCACACCTTGGGACGCCAGTTCCGTCTTGATTTCTGCCTCTGAGACCCCTGATAGATCTCTGCAGCGAATCACACCTTTTGACGAATTTAACTGTTTATGAGGAGTCACCCTGATCTCCCTGTCCACTATCTTTGTTGCTCTCAACAGCTGTTCAGATTGCTTTTTAGATCGACATTGAATTAGAAATGAGCCATTCCTCAACCTTTTGACTGACTGAGGGTCACCAGCTAGACCTTGAAAGCCCTTTTGGACGGCAAAAGGGCTCAGAGATGAAAGGGGTCTTTCCTGCTCCGTCCCTTCCATCACGAGCCAGGAAGCCCAGAAACCTGTCTTCTGTCGTACCTCAGTATCAGAATCGCTGTCTGTTTGAAAGTCCCCTGAAAAAGGGGATGCTGCCTTCCTCTTCCTTTTGGGGGGATATTTTTTGAAAAAGCCATGTGTATTTTATTATATTTCATCCCTCCCTTACCCACCCACCTTGGAGTCCAACTAAGGGGCCAAGGCCAAGAATCACTGTCTTGACCCCTTCCAGGCTTCAGGAGAGATATACAACAGACAAAAACCTACCAACCCTATCCCCCCTGATCATGCCCAACTCCCGGGAACAGAGAGCTGAGCACTACAGGGGTTATCTTGGCCAGCCGAGAAATGCCTGTTTTGACCCAGCCCCAAGAAGGGGAGCCGATTAGTACACCCGGGCCAAAGTGTACTCCCTGTCTAGGAGAGGTCCGAGCCAAAGTGATGTGTTTGAGAGCGCTGGCCCTCTCAATCACCAGGATCTCATTCCCTTCCGACACAGGTCGCACCGCACGGCCAACGCGGCGGATCTTAAGGAGACCACAGAGAGAAAAGGAGTGTGGAAAAGAAGACTTGAAGGGGAGACGAAGAAAGAAAAAGATCGTTAAGAAAGGCAGAAGACAGAATAGGAAAAAGGTGGGTTACTATTTGTCTGGGCCCTCACTCCTAACCTTTCTGACATGGGAGACCCTACCAGGGGCATCAATTCCTACCACGTAATGCTTGGCCAGTCAGCAACTTGGCTATACAGGCCTAGCAGTGTTCACAACTAACCATCTAGCTGAGTTTTGATGCCCCCGTCAGCAAAGCCTAAAAGATCACAGGACCACGCAAGCCCTCCGACCACGGCAAGGTTGCAACCCCGGAGGGGAATGGTAGATTCCTGAATCCAAAGATGACAGTTTCTTGAAGAGGAGGGATGGTCGCCACCGCAGTTAGCACAATGTGCTGGATCTTTGCACGGCCCATCATGGGTTGCCTTGCAGCAAACACCGCACACCTCCTGCCCAGAACAGCGGTCTCTGACATGTCCAAACCTCTGGCACCTGAAGCATCTCAACGGGGACGGGACATACAGCTGAACACGGACGTTCAGGTAGCCAACTTTGATGACCGGAGGCAGCACAGGGTTGCAGAAGGTCAGAAAGAGGGTGTTGGTGGCCACTCTCTCTGCACCTTTCTTGACTGTCACCCTGCGCACCTCCGTCACACCCTGGGACGCCAGTTCCATTTTTATTTCTGCCTCTGAGACACCCCTTAGATCTCTGCAGCGAATCACACCTTTCGATGAATTTAACTGTTTATGGGGAGTCACCCTGATCTCCCTATCCACTAATTTTGTTGCCCTCAACAGCTGTTCAGATTGTTTTCTTGATCGACATTGAACTAGAAACGATCCATTCCTCAACCTTTTGACGGACTGAGGGTCACCTGCTAAGCCTTGAAAGCCCTTTTGAATAGCAAAAGGGCTCAGAGCTGAAAGGGGTCTTTCCTGCTCCGTCCCTTCCACCACGAGCCAGGAAGCCCAGAAACCTGTTCTCTGTCGTACCTCCGTGTCAGAATCGCTGTCAGAATAACGTTCCCTGAAATAGGGGATGCTGCCTTCCTCTTCCTTTGGGGGGGATATTTTTTGATAAAGCCATGTTTAGTTTAGTATGTTTCATCTCTCCCTTACCCACCCACCTTGGAGTCCAACTAAGGGGCCAGGGCCAAGAAACCAATGTCTTGACCCCTTCCAGGCTTCGGGAGAGATATACGACAAACAGAAAACTACCAACCCTATCCCCCCTGATCATGCTCATCTCCCGGGGACAGAGAGCTGAGCACTGCAGGGGTTAACTTGGCCAGTAGGGGAACTGTGTGTCTTGACCCAGCCCCAAGAAGGGGAGCCGATTAGTACACCCGGGCCAAAGTGTACTTCCTGTCTAGGAGAGGTCCGAGCCAAAGTGATGTGTTGAGAGCGCTGGCCCTCTCAATCACCAGGATCTCATTCCCCTCCGACACAGGTCGCACCGCACGGCAAACACGGCGGATCTTAAGGAGACCACAGAGAGAAAAGGAGTGTGAAAAAGAAGACTTGAAGGGGAGACGAAGATAGAAAAGGGCCAAATAAAGGCAGAAACAAGAAAAGGGGAAAGGCGGGTTACTCTTAGTCAGGATCCTCACCCTTAGCCTATCTGACATGGGAAGCCCTACCAGGGGCATCAACTCCTTACCACGTTATGCTTAGGCCAGACAGCATCTTAGCTTCTCGGACCTAGAAGCAGTTGGAAAAAACCAGCCTACCTTCAAGTATTGATGCCCCCGCCAGCAAAGCCTAAGGGATCACTGGACCACGCAAGCCCTCCGACCACGACAAGGTCGCAACCCCCGGAGGGGATTTTCTCATAACAAAATTTTCATAAATGATAAAATGCAATGGGATTTATGCTTTTTTAAAAGATAAGATAAGATAAGATAATGTTGCTTATAGCCCAGCCGACCGCAGAGGGCCACATATGCTTTTTAAAAGATTGTTATTGTAAATGCATTCAACAACAACAACAAAAAGTGGTGACTTGCAGAATCAAATAATGTTTCAGATTTCAGTCTAAGGGTGTCTCTACAACTTTCAACAAGGAGGGGAAATTCTGAAAGAAAATGAAGTGCCAGCATCTTTGTTGGCTGACGACACTCACTACCACTGATAGCTCTCTTTCCAAAGGAGCACTCAGAATGCGCAAATGTCGTGCTCGCTTGAAAGAGCAGGGAAAATATGACTACAGGGCAAAGGAAAACCTAAAAGTAAAAGAGAGCAAAGCAAGAAGAACAGGGGAGCAGCTGGCAATTCAAAGGGAAAAAACAAGGATTCGAGTGCAAAGATGCAGACAAAAAAAGAAAGAAGAAGGCATTCCATTAAATGCGTCCAAACCTAAGGCCATGACAAGAGCCGCTCAAGAGCAAAACCGTGAGACCAACAAGATAAGACAAAGAAATTACAGAAAGAATGTCTGTACAGAAGAAGACCTGGATAAACAAAAGAGACGGGAAGCTTACAAGGCAAGAAAAGAACTTTAAAAAGTCAACAATGTTGCATCAGCTGACCACACTCTGCCTGAATCTTACCCTAGTGCATCTGGTGGATACACAAAGAAAAATTCTGAAAGAAAAGCCATCAGAAAGATAACGCAACAAATGCCACTTGGTTCCCGCAAAAAATATGCATCAGTTGTCGAGGGCTTGACAAATATCAAGTCACCAAGAAAAAAACAGGCTCTTTTGTCACGAGGACTGTTTCCAAATCATCAAAACGGCTGCACTTTGGAGATCCCTTCACGAGGAATTAGGCAATATGCTGAGAGGCATGAAAAAAAGCAGAAAGACCTCTGATTCTATCCCCCAAAAATGCATTCTACATCATTCTGTCTGGAAATCCTTTAAATTCACTGTATCTTCATAGTTTGTTTTCTGATATACTCTGCGAGTACAAACCAAAATGCAGAATTGCTTGTAAAACAAGTGCTTGCATTTCATGCACACTCATCCATTGTTTGTTTTTTCTTTCCAGCCTGTTCAAAAGTGGAGAATGGGTGCTGTCCGCTTGCCTCCAAGAAGACAGAGCAACACTTCAAAGGAACGGTGAGACATCATGCTATTTTGCATTTCAAAAGAAACTTGGCAGCTCAGTTTGTGTGTTTTCCTTCCTGTTATTATGGTCATTCCTAGTTTTACTGATTATTGTCATGTGAAAGTGTGACCATTTGTATGTTAAATGCCAGTGTTAACTGTTTTAATCTCAACTTTTTTTTTCTTTACAGGTGCTTGCAGTTGGCAGACCGGTGAGGTCCTCACAGTGGAGGTCCAGACGGAGAAAGACCACAAGCCATGGAAGTGCCTGAGGATGACCTTGTTGTGAAATTCCTCATCTGTGCTGGGAAATTCTATATTTTCCCAAACAGAGACCAAAACCTTCTTAGTACCAAAAAGGACGCAACAAAGATTGACAAGCCAGCATTGACGCCCGTGACCACTGCTTTTTTTTTTTTTTAAAGAACTGCCAGCAGAATTGACAGAGAGAGAGAGAGAGAGAGAGAGAGAGAGAGAGAGAGAGAGAGAGTGTGTGTGTGTGTGTGTGGTGTGTTGTGTGTGTGTGTGTGTGTGTGTGTGCGTGCGCGCCGCGTTTTAACACTTACAAATTAAATTTCTGTAAAGACCAAGAAATCTACAGTGCTGATTAAATATGGTTTTGTACAACATTTCAATTGTATTTCTCATTTGTTTCCAATGAATGAAGCCACAGGGTGTGAAATGGGAGAGGGGGGGGGGGGGGGGGGGGGGGGGGGGGGGGGGGGGGGGGGGGGGGGGGGGGGGGGGGGTAGATAGGATTTGTAAAGGACTAAGTCCTAGACAATGATGATGGTTGAGTTTGCTAAAAATTGCGGGCTTCCTTGGGGCAGCTCCCCCGGGAAATTTTTTTTTTTAACCGAGTGTAAATCTATGCCATTTCGCGCTTTCATGGACATAATTCAAGAGTTATTTAGTGCAAAAAACTGCTGTAAACACATAATTATTACAGGAAGATATATTTGGGACAAGGGGAGAAGGTTTAAATACACATATAAAATGAACACTCCCCCTTTAACTTGAGTGTTTTACAGGTGTTCACCAACTATAGTCTTTGATGAAATCTCACTTCTGGGGCTGCTCAATAAGTTTCACTTTTCAGGTTTAAATGATCCCACAATATCAAGTTTGAAGTTGGTGCACACAAAGTCATAACTGCATCAAACACTTTAAAGTTCAGTCTCATATATAACAGAGATCAACTTGTGGAATCACACATTTTGAAAGTCACAATATCCAAATTTTGATAAATGAGAAACTTGTGGAATCAGCACATACTGAAAGTCAAATTTGAAGTTCCTAAATTATAATAAACACTGAAATACAGGATTTCACAAGGACACACACACACACACACACACACACACACACACACACACACACACACACACACAGCTTTGTCATTTGGGTGTTTGGGTGTGAGGCATTAAAAACATAGCAAGGAACTCCTCGTTTCTTCTTGCTGCTTGCATTGTCTGCACTGTCTTTGCCATCCACCTTCTTGCTTACTTGAATTTCAACCCTAATCTTTGTCTGCTGTTTCCGTTGCTTTCTCCTGTCTGGCTTTCACCACTCTACAATTTTTATTTCATTCTCATCCACCTTCTTGCTGACAACTTGACTTTGATTAGTTTGAACCCTCCTCTTTTTCTTGCTGCCACCCGCCTGGCTTGCACTCTCCACATTTTCTATAATCACCCTCTTTTTTCCCCACAGATTGCAATGTTCTATCCTGGCACGTTTTACTGCTGCTAAAGTGTCTTCAGTGACCTTTCTTGTAGTTCCACTCAGCGCCTTGACGTTTGAAACACGTGCTTCGCTGAACGAATGGTGATCCTCAAGAGCTTTTATTTCCCGCGACCACCGTAACACTTCCCTTAAGCACAGTTTGCACCAAGCTAAACCTGGTGCAGTGACTTTGCGAAGAAAGTCTCCACTGACTTCTTCGTCAACTTTCTGAAGCATCCACTCCCATTTCCACTTTTTTTAATTGCAGATTTCGTCAAAAGATCGACCCGCATGAACAATGTCTGCGCGCTCCGCCATTTTGTTTTTTCCGGAAGTCCGACCGGAAACTTCTTCCAAGAATAATCAGGGGCCATAACTTGCGCGCAGTTGCTATGAACGCTTGCAAGCCGATCACGGATACCTTGCTCCTGTCGGTTCTTTTTTTTTTCAAACCTAAATCGCGGAATTCCGCCCAGACGCGGAACGTTTAAGCCCTGTGTCATATGTAACACAGCTACGCTTTATGGAAACGGTCACATATTTCTTGAAAGAAAATGAACAAACTTTACTTGCCATATTCATTTCATTTTTTGGATCAGGGGGAAAGAGCACAGACCATATTTGGCAAGAGTGTTCTTGCATGAGTAACAGCAAATTACTAATGAATGAAGTGTAACTGTGTTACGGTGTCACATAAACGAGTCAATGCTGGTATCACAGGCACACTTCTAATAATCGTGTCTGTACATAAGCCGATTTTTTCGTCCGTTTTTTTTTTTGTTTTGTTTTGTTGTTGAAAACTTTCAATGTGTAATTTTTTGGCTAAATGCGTAAGGGCGTAAGAATTATCACTTGGGCGTAATAAATTACGCGAAATGCGTAATGGTTTGGCAGGTCTGGCAGTGAATAGATATGGCTGCGTTAGCCGCAAAAGAAGTCCCTAGAACCATCAGCCCTGGTCATGCGGACATCCCTTAAATAAAAGTTTATGAAGGGATTGTCCGAACGCCAGTAGCTGCCTCCAGTGTGGCAAGGGGACAGAGTTCTGGAACGCTGCGGAAGTGGCCAGCGCCCTGACCTCATGGGCCCAGGGAGATAAGACGGGGAAATCCTTATATGCCTGGGCGTAGACCAATCTGACCGTCTTGGAAAGCCATCTAGAGATAGGGCTGGGAGGAGCGCCTGGGGCGCGAGCGTTCCCAGTAGCCCCGAACGGAACTAGCCGAGAGCCTTAACGAAGAAGATAGGTTGAGATAGGAAGATGCTATCTGGATATTGGAAGGGCGAGATGGGGGAACAGAATTGTCTGAGAACCAGGATGCCCATCTCTCCAATCGGAAATAGTAGAGAGGCTCAGTGCTGGCTCTGTGCGAAGCCGTCGCTAATCCTTATGTCTTGCGTGACCCCAGCCCCAGCGGGTATGCCTAGGACGGAGCTGGGCTCTGTCCGCCTGCAAGGAGGGCAGATGTTCGCAATTGGGCTGGCATAGCAGCCATGCGAGCCGGCGGATAGGATAGGATAATGTTGCTTATAGCCCAGCCGACCGCAAAGGGCCACATCAGGGCTGTCACCACGTTAAAATCAACTCACCAGTCATAAAAAAAAAATAAAATAAAATAAAAAAAAAACCAACTTTCACACATCTCGTTAAATGACCTCGTCTACAAACGCACCAGAAACTTTGTAAAAATCTTCTGCCGTAAAATCTTAAATCAGATGAAAAATGTTAATCTCTCTCAAAAACTCAAGGATCACGTCCCTGAACAGGATCTTCATGGACTCCGCTGTAAAATGTTTGTGTCTCACTTCGTGCAAGTCCCAACACTCTAAAAGAACATGTTTCACTGTGAGTGGCGCATGACATGGAATGCACCATGGAGCTTCTTCACTCTTTAAAAGGTAAGAATGGTACAATACGAATGGCCGATGTGCAGCCGGCACAGAACCGTTTCCTCTTTACGACCTCCCGACGTAGATGGAGGAACTCCTTAAGGTTTGGACGGATCTGAAAGAGTTTGTTATCGTCTGTGTGTCCAATCCTCCTGCCAGAGGTCTCTCACATAATCGTTAATTTTGGGTTTCACATCTGAGCAGGGATAATAAATGTTGGACAGTTTTTTCTCTTGTGGCGTTCTTGCTAAACGATCAACCATTTCGTTCCCGCCGATGCCAACATGACCAGGAACCCAAGCAAGAGTAATGTTGTAACCGTCCGCCTTCACTTGCTAAAAAGTTAAAAAAAAATTAAAAGTTCTGGATGCTGAAGGTTGCGGCCAGCTATGGCCTCCAAAGCTGACAGCGAATCCGACAGAACCAGAAAATCCCTCTTCGAAGAATGTGAAATTATCTTCAAAGCCAGTACCAGAGCAGATAAGTTCAGCAGAATAGACAGAAGCATCGAATGGATATGTTCCAACAGTATCTGAGAAGGAGCCCCAGGCAGTAGGCTGCACAGGCCACTCCATCTTCAGACTTGGAACCGTCAGTGAAAACTTTTTGATAGGATGGGAATTTGGAACAGAGCTCAGCATACAACGCCTTGTACGCCAGAGAGCTGGTAGATTCTTTACGAAAAGCTGCAAGATCGAAACGAATCTCGGGTGTGAAAAAGGTCCACGGAGGTTGATCCGGAAACTTGGAAAAATCCGACACAACTCCTAGTCTATACCTGCATTCCGCACGCGAGGCCGCATACGAAGACCAAACGGCGGAATACATTTCGGTTGTTGTCAAACTTACTTTGGAACGGAGGGTCAAAGACACAGTCATAGGCAGGATTCTGCGGTTCTGAGAACAGTCGGATATAATAATTCAAAGACAGTTTCAGCCTGCGGTTGACAGTGAAGGTTCACCCGCCTCTGCGTACAGGCTGTACACAGGGGTGGTGCGGAACGCTCCAAGACAGAGACGAAGCCCTTGATGGTGGATAGGGTCCAAGAGTTTGAGGTAAGATGATCTTGCGGAGCCGTACACAGCACAACCGTAGTCCAGTTTGGAACAGACCAGGGCTCTGTAGAGGTGCAACAAAGTTTTCTTATCAGCGCCCCAGTCGGTGTGTGCTACGACCCGCAGAATATTCAGAGCCTTCTGGCAAGCAGTTTTGAGGTTTTTAATATGGCTGAGAAAGTTAAGTTTTGGTCAAAAATGACTCCCAGAAATTTGGCCTCTTTAACAGCTGAATGGGAGATTTCCCTACTTGAAGTTCAGGATCTGGAAAAAACTGACGGAAATTATGGAAGTGAATACACTGCGTCTTTGTCGAGAAAAGGTGAAACGTTTTCATCTGCCACCGATGGATTTTATCTACGCAAAGCTGGAGCCTGCGCTGGACACTCGGGTACAGGCTTCCAGTTGCGTAGACAGCAAAATCATCCACAAACAATGAGCAGTCTGAACCCTGCTGAACTGATTTCACAATGTTGTTGATTTTAATACTAAAGAGGGCAGGAGACAGTATGCTCCCCTGTGGAACACCCAACTCCTGCTCGTGGACATCAGAGAGAGTAGTGCCAACCCGGACCTGAAACTGTCGTTCCGCCAAAAAGTTTTGAATGAAAAGCGGAAGATGACCTCGAAAACCCAGATCGTGGAGATCATGAAGTATCCCCGACTTCCAGTAGTATCGTAGGCCTTCTCCAAGTCAAAGAAAATTGGCCACTGCATGCTGCCTGTTCAAAAAAGCGTTCCGAAGAGTAGATTCCAGACGAATCAATGGTCAACGGTAGTTCGTGTTTGCGGAAACCACACTGTTCTTTCGCCAAAGGCCATCGTTTCCAGTTTCCACATGAGCCTAGCATTGACCATTTTCTCCATCAATTTACAGACACACTGGTCAAAGCTATGGGACGGTAAGTTTGATGGATTAGAAAGATCTTTTCCTGGTTTGGGGATTGGAATAATGAGGGCTTTTCGCCAAGAGGGTGGAAAGCAACCTGTAGTCCACACATGGTTGTATACCTGTAACAGGTGTTCAGACCTATTTGCGAAGATGTTTCAACAGTTGATAAATGGATTTCATCTATACCTGGAGAAGAATCGCTGCAAGAAAGTAAGGCAGATTTCAGCTCGTTTAACGTAAAGGAAAATTGTAGTCTTCCATGTTGTCGGACGAAAAGTTGCAGGGTGATTTTCTTTTAGGCTTGTTTTTGATAAAAGTGGCTGATTTGTTAGAAGAGGAGGAATTCTTTCAATGGTTGAGCAAGCAGATTAGCAACTGCTTTTTTGTCTGTTATTAAAGAGTCAGAAAACTTGAGATGGTTCACAGTGGGACAGGTGTTCTTCCCTTTGATTTTCTTAATGATGCATGGGTGCCAGTGATTAAGGGCATGTAAATCTGAAACTTAATCTGAAGCAAAAGTCAAATCTGAAACTTTAAACGTCTGGGGATTCTAATTTAAAAAATAAAAAAGGCAATTTGTAATCCTTGATCATCATTGCTACATATAACTCTATATACCATTTAGACAATTAATCAGCGACAATTCTAACATCCAGTTTATTGTACATGTACCAGAACATGTATGTGCATGCTGTTAAGTATACATACAGTGTGTGCATGTGTATGTGTGTGGAGGGTAGGGGAGGTGCTTACTATGAGCTGGGCATTATAGAAATGTATACAGGCTGCGTGCATAGCGTCCAGTTATATAGCAGTATAACATGCATGTGGAACAGAGAGAAAGAATAAATTAAACACTTACTATCCCACAATTTCATGTCAAGTTTTTTACTGGAACCTGGTGTTCAATACAGCGTCATTCTTTGTCCTGGCAGCTGGACAAGTTCACTCATTACAAGTGTTTCTCCAGATAACAGTTTTTCTGCCATAGTCTGTTTTCTGCTGAGAATTATCAGCAACACCAGGCAGGCAAGAGGGCAGTATCAGCAACACCAGGCAGGCAAGAGGGCAGTATCAGCAACACCAGGCAGGCAAGAGGGCAGTATCAGCAACACCAGGCAGGCAGCAAACACCAATGAGAGCACTCAGCAGCAATAATTTAGAGTCATGAATGTAAGTGAAAAATAATACAGCACTTCAAAATGTTAAGCACTGAATTAAAACTTTGCTGTCTTTGCAAAAAAACTCCGGATATCTTGTGCAGGTTGATGTGTGCATTTATCTCCTGGCAAACACACTACAAAATGGTTTGGGCGCCATTCTGCTTCAGGCAAGTCCTTGCCAAGCAAGCGAGACCACATGATGCTGGGACAGAGTGCTTGTGACACTTGGAAGTGAAGGCATACGAGGGAAAATCTTCCTGTGGAGATGATCTCTGACAGTATGACCGCCATACTGGGGGTAAACTGCCAATTCTTGAAGCGGCAAAAACTTCTGGTCGAACTGCTGGAACATGTGGCTGCGCTGGTTTGACAATGTGAATGGTGTCTCCACTGATATCAAGCAGCGAGGTTTGTTCTTTCCGTATAAGTGTCTCAACATCCTTCCCTCTCATTGCATTGCAATTGTCCATCAGCACAGACACTACACTTTCCCACCCCAGTCTCTCTCATTAGTATAGAAGTAAGGGCATCAAAATGTTCTTTGAATTCGCCAAATTCACAACTTTAGATCCAAGATGATCAATAACAACTTTTCCAAGGTCCTGATCAAAGTACTGGACAAGAACATTAACAATTTTATCATTGTTATTGTTTGTTGCCTCGTCCACATGAGGGAGAAGAATGTCCCAGGGCGACGCAGTTTTTCTGAAAGGTCCTCTTTCAGTTGTGGTTGCGACACCGTGTGTCATTGTGTAGGTCGCACATGTTCGACAAAAAGATAACGCTGACAGAGCAACCTTGTCAGCAGAAAGTCGCTTGACAAATCACCAGGCCTGACTCAACGAAAGTGGTAAACAATGTTCAGCTAAAAAACAACACAGCACAGACTTCAGTTCAGCCGTCCCCTCCTTACACTCGATTTGGTGGAGGTTGTTTTGTTGCAACCGTCGAGGTACACGTTTTGTCTGACTGATATTCAAGTTTGCTGCATGCTGTGAATCGTCAGCATGGAAGAAAGTGCCTTCTTCCTCGGTTGGAATAAAGGAGCGTTTTTACCACACGGACACAGAAACACGGCCCGCGACTGGCACTTTTGACACCATTCTCCGAATTTCACACCACTGTCATTTTTTTCCTCTAGCCAGGCCCATCTCCACTTATTTTTCACATCCTTTTCAAGTTCACTCACATCACAACCCCTTTCGACAAACTTCTTATTCAGCTTTCTCAGACCATGCCACTGCATTCCGTGATCCACAAGACTGGCGTCTTTCTACCGCATACTGATAAAGTCGATGACATCATTTCCGCTAAGAACGTGTTTTCGCTATTTCCGTTTCGCTTCACTTGCAGATAAAGAGACAATGTAAGGGAGAACACTCTAATCCATCCTCATCGGATTCCGACCCGATTTACTCGTCGAGACATTCGCTTCGGACGGTTTTCTTTCCGATCGGAATGAGATCAGAACGCTACGCGATTTTTGCTTAAATCGGAAAGCAACATTTTCAAAAATTCGCAAATCGGATTTCCGATCGAATCGGAGATCTGGCACCCCTGATGATGTTCCACACTTTTTCTTGGAAGTTTTCGATGTCAGCCTGGAGCAGAAACTTCTCCAGGACCGACGTTTACTGATTTTAAAAGTGTGTCTCGATTTGGCACGGAGTTTTTGATGGCTCGAGCGTTGGGACCCAAGGCCGTTGGTAACCTGACGCTGAGCCCGTTTTCGAACTTTGGAAATTTGTTGGCAGTCTGAATCAAACCAGGTGTTTTTTGGCATTTGAAGTTTATCGGAAGACACTGAATACAAGCTTTAGCACACTTGATTACAGTGTTAGTCAGTGATTCTGCTGGTCCGGACTCTGAAGAAAGTCAGCGTCCTGGAATGCCTTAGAAATAGTGGCTGCAAATAGATCCCAGTTTGCTTTCTTATAATTTAAATGTTGAGAGACAGAGACGTGTTCATTATTACAGGTTGTAGAAGACAGGGAAATGGTCACTTCCGTGCAGATCGTCATGGACAGACCACTCATAGTCCAGGACCAGCGAGGGGTCACAAACCGACAAATCTAAACACGAAAGTGAACCTGTGGAAGAGTGGAGGTAAGTTGCAGATCCTCGTTTCAGACAACACAAATCTAAATCCGAAAGGACATCCTCAATTAGCAGACCTCTGGATGACGAACTGACAACTACCCCAAAAGGATTGTGACCATTAAAGTCACCCAACAGCAAAAAAGTCGAGGAAGTTCTCTTATCAGACTGACAAGTCCTGACGACAAACCGGGACAGAAGGTGGCAGATACAGTGAGCAGATTGTGACAGTCTTGTGGAGAGTGACTCTTGCAGCTACAGCCTGAAGGGAGGTAGACAGAGCGACAGGACTATACAACAAAGTTTTATGTAGGAGAAGGGCAACACCGCCCGACAGTCCCAATGTGGATGGTTTGTGCAGGTTTTGAAAGAATATTAAAGCCAGAAAGAGTTAAGGTCTTCTGGCTTTGAATTTGAGTTTCTTGAAGAGCCACGACGGAAGGTTTTAGAGACTGACACAGAAGCTGCAGCTCCTCGAAGTTGGAATTTAGACCACGGATATTCCAATGGAATATTGTATTATCCATGTGCACAGACATGCCTACCCCAAAATTTGCTCATCAGGAACAAATGGTCTCAGAAATCAGTAACACAGGATTTTTGTCCGGAACAGACAGTTCAAAGTGTCTGCCTGTTAAGACTGTAATAACACATACAAAAATGAACACACAAATTCAATTCAATTCATGTTGCTTATAGTCCAGCCAACTACAAAGCCATATCAGGGCTGGATGAAGAACTCAAAGTGAAAAATCCTGATGTTTTCAGGCATTTGCCCACTTCCTTGGCTTTGCTCTCATACTCGCATGTTTTTTTTCGATTCGATGTGCCGACGGCAGTCGTCCTTTCCACCATGAGCGACGGAAAAGTCACACTTGCACACAGAGCAAAATCCGAATGTTTGCCCCTTCGTCCAGGTCTTAAACAGGCCACTTCTCGGAATAATCCGTTTTGAAAGCCTGCATTCGTCGTGGTTTTTTCACATCCCGTGGTGGAGTTTCAGAAACGATCTTCAGACGAACCACACTGATCGCTTTGCTTCCTCTTGCTGGCCATTTGAACTTGAATGCCTGCACCTACTAGCCTAGCCTAGGCCTAGCCAGCCAGCGAGCTTGAAGGAAGTGAAGTGAAGTGGTCAACCAATCAGAAAACTTGGTTACAAAGCGTTTCCCATTGCGCTGCTCGAACTCACACTTGTGAAGGCAAGCCAAAATTCCCCCCCCCCCCCCCCCCCCCCCCCACGAAATTTCCACGGCGATTTTTTTTTCTCCGGAGCATACTTTCGATAACCGTACTTTCCGGACTAAGGGATATTTTACTTAGATCCGGATCAAATACGGCTGCTCAGAACGGTAGGCAACTCTGGGTGCAGAGGCGAAAAGGAGAGAGATCAGTCATCTCCTCCTCAACGTCTGCGTCCAATGGAGAGAATTTATTATTTAGTTTCAACTGGACTGTGTTGGTCTTTGGACCTGCTGGCAGACTTGCCCGCAGGTGACAAAGGCCTGGAGTTTGGAGATGGTGGAGGTCTGGATTTGGGAGATGGTGGAGGTTTCTTCTTCATCTCCACCATCTCCACGCTGGGTGGAACTCCCTTGCCCGCACTGGCACTGGATAGGGGAGTTCGAGGCGGAATTGCTGTTTTTTAGTCTGCCCAGCAGCAGATGTTGTAGACTGCTGGCAGTCTGAGGGGTGGCGGATTTTTTGCCTCCACCAGGGCAGTCACCTTGGTTGGAAGGTGGTGGACCTGCTTCCACCAGAGTTGACAGTTTCTGACTGCAGTGTCTTGAAAACGTAAAGTCATCAGTCTGACAGCAGACTGATCGAGTGGGAACTGCGGGAACCGTCTTACGGCCGAAGCATATGAAGCTGTTGGAGTCTGACTGCCCACAACCTGCTTGCGGGCTTCAAAAAAGGAGATCTTCTTTTCTGTTTTTATTCGTTGAATGGTGGATTCCTGAATCCAAAGAGGACAGTTTCTTGAAGAGGAGGGATGAACGCCACCGCAGTTAGCACAATGTGCCGGAACTTTGCACGGCCCATCATGGATTGCCTTGCAGCAAACACCGCACACTCTCCTGCCCAGAACAGCGGTCTCTGACATGTCCAAACCTCTGGCACCTGAAGCATCTCAACGGGACGGGACATACAGCTGAACACGGACGTTCATGTAGCCAACTTTGATGACCGGAGCAGCACAGGGTTGCAGAAGGTCAAAAGAGGGTGTTGGTGGCCACTCTCTCTGCACCTTTCTTGACTGTCACCCTGGCGCACCTCCGTCACAACCCTGGACGCCAGTTCCGTTTTTATTTTCTGCCTCTGAGACACCCGTTAGATCTCTGCAGCGAATCACACCTTTCGATGAATTAACTGTTTGTGGGAGTCACCCTGATCTCCCTATCCACTAATTTTGTTGCCCTCAACAACTGTTCAGATTGTTTTCTTGATCGACATTGACTAGAAACGATCCATTCCTCAACCTTTTGACGGACTGAGGGTCACCTGCTAAGCCTTGAAAGCCCTTTTGAATAGCAAAAGGGCTCAGAGCTGAAAGGGTCTGTCCTGCTCCGTCCCTTCCACCACGAGCCAGGAAGCCCAGAAACCTGTTCTCTGTCGTACCTCCGTGTCAGAATCGCTGTCAGAATAACGTTCCCCTGAAATAGGGATGCTGCCTTCCTCTTCTCCTTTTGGGGGGGAATTTTTTGATAAAGCCAGTTTAGTTTAGTATGTTTCATCTCTCCCTACCCACCCACCTTGGAGTCCAACTAAGGGGCCAGGCCAAGAAACCAATGTCTTGACCCCTTCCAGGCTTCGGGAGAGATATACGACAAACAGAAACTACCACCCTATCCCCCCTGATCATGCTCAACTCCCGGGACAGAGACTGAGCACTGCAGGTTAACTTGGCCAGTAGGGAACTGTGTGTCTTGACCCAGCCCCAAGAAGGGGAGCCGATTAGTACACCCGGCCAAAGTGTACTTCCTGTCTAGGAGAGTCCGAGCCAAAGTGATGTGTTGAGACGCTGGCCCTCTCAATCACCAGGATCTCATTCCCCCTCCGACACAGGTCGCACCGCACGGCAAACACGGCGGATCTAAGGAGACCACAGAGAGAAAAGGAGTGTGGAAAAGAAGACTTGAAGGGGAGACGAAGATAGAAAAGGGCCAAATAAAGGCAGAAAACAAGAAAAGGAGAAAGGGCGGGTTACTCTTAGTCAGGATCCTCACCCTTACCTATCTGACATGGGAAGCCCTACCAGGGCATCAACTCCTTACCACGTTATGCTTAGGCCAGCAGCATCTCAACTTCACGGCCTAGAAGCAGTTGGAAAAAAACCAGCCTATCTTAAAGTATTGATGCCCCCGCCAGCAAAGCCTAAGGATCACTGGACCACGCAAGCCCTCCGACCACGACAAGTCGCAACCCCCGGAGGGGCGAGCCGGCGGAGCATCTGAGCATGCACCTGTGGAGGATTGGGAATGGAGGAAGGCGTATGTTATGAGGCCAGACCAGGAAGGGAGAGCGACCCTGGCCTGAACACTGTTCCCCACCGAGCTGAGGGTTAGCCTGTTGAGGGTCCCTTCCGTGTGGAGGAGGGTCCCCCGCTAAGTGTCTCGCGCAGAGGGTGATTCCCCGCGCGTGGCACCAGCGAGGAGGGCCTCTATTCGGAGAGAGAGGCTGAGGAGCAAGCCCCCCCCCCCCCCCCCCCCCACTTGTTGACATAACAAGGCACCGAAGTGTTGTCTGTGAACAGGAGAACAAGTCGGTGCGAGACCTGGAGTTGGAAGCGGTGGAGGGAAAGCCTGACCGCTTCCAACTCCAGACGTTGATGTGGAGACGGGCAGACTGTGCATTCTACACTGTGCGTCCCACACTCCCGAGGTATGAGGGTTCTCCAAGTGGGCGACCACCTGAGTTGGAGGGGTCTGTGTAGAGGTCAGGGGTTGGGTTGGGAGGGAAATGGGACCCCAGGGAACAAAGTGGCGGGGTCGAGCCACTCTTCCGTAGCCCACTGGAATCAGGACCCAGGGATGGACTGATGCCAGTGGTCGGAGGTCTGAGACCATCAACGACAGAACTCCCTTTGGAGTTGACGCTTGGGGACCGGCTAGGGGATGAGGGACGAGAGGGACTCATCATCCCCAGGCAGGGTTCATAGCTAGAGCATCCCCAAAATTCCCAAACTTTCAAAACCACTTTCTGGATTTTTCAAAGACCTTTAAAACGGCGCTACAAACTGAAATTAAGTAGATAAAAGGGACACGTAAATAAGCACAACACACACACACAGAGATAGATTACCTTTTAATAGAACAGTTCCTCGTTATCACATCAATCTTCTGGCCTTATCACTGTCTGTTCATATGACCCAAAGAAAAATGTAGGACTATTATATTCCTTTTTTCAGCCACAATGCACTGCCGTTGTTTGAAAAATGATCATTGGATTCTGTCCTTGATGTCATCAGAGTTACAACTGTCAATTCCAAAGGCAGTCAATGTGTTGTAGTGGACCACAAGTTCATTTAAAATTACATTTAAAATTGAATGCAAAAGGAATGACACACCCATATTTCCAAACATGAGTAGAATTTCTGGCTCTACATCCTCCATTTTTTTTTCAGCAATGACCTTGTCTAACTCATTCACAGCCACACGTTTTTCCTTTCCTTTTTAATGGGCATAAACATCAACCTGAACAACATTATAAAAAAACAAGAAGGTTGAGGTATGGCTGGTGGGAGTGTTTGGATAGCTTGGCTAACTACTGAAACCAAAGGTTCACCAAAAAACATATTCCGTCTTCGTCTCATTTTTCTTCCTGTGGCCCAAGAGAATGTGACCTGTGATCCCGCACGATGAACACTGTATTAACTTACAGCCATTATGGCTGATGAGGGTCTTCACCCATCGATCCTATATCGATGTGTTTTCTGTATGCTGCACAGTGACCTGTGATCCCGCACGATGAACACTGTATTAACTTACAGCCATTATGGCTGATGGGGCTCTTACACCCATCGATCCTATATCGATGTGTTTTCTGTATGCTGCACAGTGACCTGTGATCCCGCACGATGAACACTGTATTAACTTACAGCCATTATGGCTGATGAGGGCTCCTTTACCCATCGATCCTATATCCAGGGTTCCTACAGACTCCCAAGAACAAAATTCAAGGAGTTTTTCAAGGAGCGTTATTTTATTTCAAGGCAAGAGGTGGCCACGAAAATTACACCACTGTTCTTTTAAACTTCATTTTTTTCTATTGTTTATGTTTAAAAAGACAACAAAAACATGGAAAAAACATATTTGGGAGATTCAAAGCTCTTGTGTGATTTGGGGACCACAAATAGTGGCAAAATTATGAAATTGAAAAAAAAAGTTCATGACAAGAACTGTATTTTTATCATAGCAGACATAAGGCACTTGAGGCATGACTTTTCTTGTTTTGCTTAGCTATAGCAATGCAATGACAAAAGGATTTTTATATATACTGTTTTGCTGAGCTAATGTAATGCAATGACAAAGGATTTTTATATACTGTTTTGCTGAGCTAATAAATAATTTTTTTTTCCATATGGGGGCCATCAGGCTTCGCGTTTCATTGCTTTCAATTATTCAATAGAAATAGCAAATGATACATGCTGTTTTGACTTATAAATAATATAACTGCATGCAGAATCCATTTCTGATCAAAAGAAAAAAAATTACCAAGCTAGCTAGTCTGGATCCGAGATATTGAATGAAAGTGAGGTGCAATGCCAAATACCTTGATTTTCCCTCACCACACTGAAATCCTTTGGTGATTTGACTATCTGGAAACATTGTTTGAAAAATCTGAGAATTCTGTTCACAAGACCTGAAGCCTTGGTGCGCGTTAGTGTTCAGTGTCCACAGAATTTCAGATTTCAGCACATCTGTCTTCAGCAAAACGAGTCCACTGTGGCTGAAGAGCTGTACTGGATTCGCGCACGGACACATCACGATCAGGATTTAATGACGACAAACATTCACGTTCGACACTGCTGCTGCCGTCTGTTCGTAAGAAAGTACGAGATGGGTATCGCTGCTGAAGATCTCGCCACCAGTAGAGCCACATGCTTTTTCCTTTGCTGTGGCTAGTCAGGGCACTATTGCCCATTACTCGACACATCAAAACTTTTTTTGCAGACTGTGCAGTAGCAGGCATGTTTGTTGGCTTTGTCTTCTCTCGCCCAGTCAGAAAACTGGGGTTTATCCAACCACAGACGGTCGAAAGCACATTCCCCCCCAGGCATTTTCAAGCTCCGTTCACAATGAACTGAACAAGCCGGAAGCGCAAGACCTTTTCTTCGCGCATGCGTAGAATTTTAAAAATTGCGGAAGTTACAAATTATTCCCTTGATTCATTCTTTAGCAGACGACAACGTGGGATCGCGATGATGTAAAAATGTTGAAAATCATTTTTCATCAACCTGAACGCATAAAATCAAACTGCCGCTTTTTTTTGCCACATTAAAAATTATTTTGGAGATGATGGTTTGATTTTCAAGGGTTTTCAAGGAGGTTTGGTCAACATAACACATTTTATTGATTTTCAAGGGGTTTCAAGGTCTTTAAATTGGCTCTCAGAAATCAAGGAGTTTCAAGGAGCGTACGAACCCTGTATATCGATGTGTTTTCTGCATGCTGCACAGTGACCTGTGATCCCGCACGATGAACACTGTATTAACTTACCACCATTATGGCTGATGAGGGCTCCTTCACCAATCAATCCTATTTCGATGTTTTTTTCTGCATGCTGCACAGTATGCAGACTGCTTGTTGCTGCATTTTCCCCC
>JAFLJL010014547.1:54063-108888 GCA_018398815.1 Conus ventricosus | reverse complement strand
AGGCCCAGGGTCGCTCACCCTCCCTGGTCTGGCCTCATAACATACGCCTTCCCTCCATTCCCAATCCCCCACAGGGTGAGCCCTTTTCCAAGGGGAGAGATGGCCTCTTGTACTCAACTCTGTTCCTCCATCTGGCCTTCCAATTTTCAGATAGGTAGTTCCTATCTCTCCTATCTTCTTCGTTAGGCTCTCAGCTGGCTCCATTCGTGGCTACTGGGAACCCCGCGCCCCAGGCGCTCCTAGTCGTCTCTAGATGCTTCCAAGATGGGCAGATCGGCCTATGCCCAGGCGTATAAGGATCTCCCCGTCTTATCTCCCCGGGTCCACAAGGGCAGGGCAATGGCCACTTCCACAGCGATCCAGCGCTCTGTCCTCTTGCACCACATCCTGGAGGCAGCCTACTGGCATCCAGAAAATCCCTTCGTAAGCCTTTATTTTAGGGATGTCCGCATGACCAGGGCTGATGGTTCTAGGGACTTCTTTTGCGGCTAACGCAGCCATATCTATTCCTCTGCTAACCCCAAGAACCATTACAGCACTAAGCCCTCCTCCGATTCCTTTGAATTCTGCTATGGTCTGACATGGTAAAGTATATGACGCCAAAATGGGGAGTTTGTACTATACTCCCTGTTTGGCTAGTATACTTGCCATGTCAGACTCTAATGCCCACCCTACCTTCCCTGCTAGCGCTATGGTTCTCGGGGGACCTTGCGCATAGGCCTCGTTGAATGAGGAACAGGAAGTTTACACCGGCTTCTTCCCTGGCGGAAGTAGTGTGGGCGTCACGTGATGGTCTTATTACTGCATTAGCCACTAAAAAAACTCGGCCTGGCAGAGCTGACTAACTGCCGTGGAATGCTATGGTCTGACATGGTAAGGATACTAGCCAAACAGGGAGTATAATACAAACTCCCCATACTTGGCCCACTGCAGCTTTTGATTTTGCTCAGTGTTTGTTCCAATCCAGTGCTAGTGCAGACATGACTCTCTGCTGAATTTAAGCCATGTAGGACTGAAAAAAACAATAACAGGAATCCTCATTCTTGAACTTATAAATTATGTGATTGAAATTTGGCCACCGTCTTTAATCTATTAACATCACTGGTGAGTAATATTTATAGATTGCATCCTATTTTGTTTTGATGGTTTACTGAAATAAAGATCTATTCTAAAAACTTGGCATAACATTTTCAGTTTGATATTTAAGCCATAAGTCATATTTTGTCATATTTGGAGTCTTTTTGTATAGAAGTTTAATGCTTTGTTTTGAAGGAGAGGCCACAAAAGTGTCTTGGCAAGACAAATTTCTTCAGCGTCTGGGGGGCAACGCCCCTCAGATCCCCCAGCAGGGCGTTGCCCCTGCACCCCACCGGGAGCCTAAAGTGGCCCCCTGGACCCCCAGCCTTTTCAGTATAGCTATGATTTTCTGCTCCCACCCCTGCGAAAATGTCATGGAGGAAACCTTGTGCTGTGAACATACTGCAACACAAAACGTTTTCATGGTTCCCATGCAACTGACTGGTGAGTTGATTTTAACGTGGTGACAGCCCTGATATGGCCCTCTGCGGTCGGCTGGGCTATAAGCAACATTATCTTATCTTATCTCCCATGCAACTGGGGTCCTAGTTTCTACAGTGGGAAGTGAGACGTGTTTTCATGGTTCCCATGCAACTTGCAGAGATGCCTACTGTACCGGAATAGCCGTATTTGTTACGGAAAAACATAAAAATCGAGGTTTGTTCCGGACGTTACGGTCAGGGATCGCGTGTTCCGAAAGAAAAGAAAAAAAAACGAAATCAAACGAGTGGACAATTTTTCACAGAGGGACAAACCGGATGACGGTTAGGACGCTTGAATTGAAGCGCAGTGCGCATGCTCACACTGCCATATCCGTCGACGAAACATACCGAACGGAGCCGAGATTCAGACAAAGCGCGCTCGACTATCAAACATGGCTAGCATGAAGACTGCGAAGCGAGTGTGCGAGACAGATGATGATGAACCTCAAAATGGACCCCAGCGGCAGCCGCGAAAAAAACAAGATCGCCGTCGGCAAACCTTTCGTAAACAATACAGTGAGAGGTGGTCATGTTTACAAGAAGGACGGAAAGGGGAAAACTGCTGCTGGTGCACGGTTTGCCAGTGCGAGTTCTCCATCGCACATGGCGGCCAAGATGACTGTCGTCGACATGTCGAATCCAAAAAACACAAGGACTTTGAGATATCTTGTGGTCACACTCGCAAGATTTCTGGATTTTTCACCAGTTCGTCGACCAGCAAAGCAGAATCGACAGATGAAGTGATTCGTGCCGAAGTTATGCTCGTCGACCTTGTTGCTGAACTGAATCTGCCTTTCACCGTTTTGGATACTTTTACTAAAGCATTCAAAACTGATGTTTAAAGACTCGGATGTGGCTAAGAAGTTTCAGTGTGGCAGGAGTAAGGGGACAGCCATTATAAAAGAAGTAGCGGCGAAAACTTCCATCAGTCTTGCTGATCGACTGAAGAATCAACCGTTCACAATTTCTACCGACGGCAGCAACGATGCTGGATGTACCAAACAGACAATACAAGACCTCGGACTATGCAGACCTGAAGAGTGCCTACTACAGGTCTCTGAAGTCTGCACAGTGAAAACCATGCATGACATGCAATGTACATAGTGTAAATAAAGGTAAGTTGTTTTTTCTGCCTGAAAGAGAGGGGTTTTGCAGAATTGTTATGGTGTTTGTGTGTGTGACTGTGTGTGTGTGTGAACCTACACACGCGCGGTTGTGTCCACAAAAGGAAGGTTGAGTGTTCCTGAAAATTTTTGAAATTTTCAATTTGTTCCTGATTTTTATAACATCTGTTCCTGATAGTAAGATTTTGGGGTAGGCATGTCTGAACTTGGGTCCTAGTTTCTACAATGGGAAGTGAGATGTATTTTGTATGCACCATGCTAAAACTTCATCATCCTGGTTGATTATTTTGTATGCACCATGCTAAATCTTCATCATCCTGAGTTCTTTTGTGTGCACCATGCTTAAATTTCATCATCCTGAGTGGTTCTTTTGTGTGCACCATGCTAAAACTTCATCATTCTGTGTGGTTCTTTTGTAAGCACCATGCTAAAACTTTATCATCCTGAGTGGTTCTTTTGTGTGCACCATGCTAAAACTTCATCATTCTGTGTGGTTCTTTTGTAAGCACCATGCTAAAACTTTATCATCCTGAGTGGTTCTTTTGTGTGCGCCGTGCTAAAACTTCATCATCCTGAGTGGTTGTTGATGTGACTAGAGCTGTTCTGTGGTTTCAGTTTCCATTAAAATGAAGATAGGTGGTGATGGTAGACCAGCACAAGCGTTTCCTGGTCACTTTTTGCCTTTCCTGGTCACTTTTTCGCCTTTCCTGGTCACTTTTTCACCTTTTTCGTTGTCATTTCATGCTGTCCCAGGCTATTTATGTTCCTACATGTCTGTTACTGCATATGTGTATGTGTTATTTCCTTTATACAGTTAGCATGTCTGAATGTGACCTAATGGTTTACAAGAATAAGTACAGGGGTGGGAGACCTTCCCTATTGATACAGAATTCTGTATAGCAAATTTTTCCTCTTTTTTTTCTTCCTGTATGCATGTTCCGTGTTCCGATTCTGGTTTTTGCGCCACTCGTATTTGAAATCCACCATTTTGTTTTCAGTACGTGAAGACCATATCATCATGCTTTATATTTTGTCAGAAATGGAGCTGATTAACAACGAAGCAGAGGCACAGAAGATCAACAATGACCTGAAGAAAACAAGTGGAGAAATGGATGGATGAGATGGATGAATTGAATCGTCTGTTCTGAAAATGGCTGCCGGAAAAAAATGAAGTGGGCGCTGCTTGGTGTATACTGTGCAGTCGGAAGCTTGTATACAAGTCAAATGGAAAAAGTCGATCAAAGTGCATTCCTAGGAGACGAAACATGTGGAGAGATTGAATGCGCTGAAACATGTATCAACTCTTCCTGCTGCTGCTCCAGTAATGGCTGCGGTGTCTAAAGTTGATTCCCTGCTGGATGCCAAGATTCGGACTTGTGCATTTTTAGCGGAACACTGCTTGCGTCTGTCACTGGTGCCTGATTTAATTTCCTTCAGTCAAAAACTTGCCAAAGATATTCAAAACCTGGAAGAGCTTTCCATGTAAGATAAGATAATGTTGCTTATAGCCCAGCCGACCGCAGAGGGCCACATCAGGGCTGTAGAGCTTTCCATGTGTAGGAAAACCACAACATATACTATGACACATAGTCATTGACTTCTGTTTCCAAGACTCGCCCCAGTTTAGGTTTAAATTAAAAAAAATCCCACTGATTTCTGTTTCCAAGAATCGCTGCCCAGTAGTCATTGAAAAGCTGACCCCACTGCTGTCACTGACTTCTGTTACCATGATTCATCTCACTGCAGCCACTAGTTTCCAGTTCCATACTCGCCTAGCTGCTTTAGCTGATAGACTTTTTCAAGTTCACTCATTGCAGGCAGTGATTTTCTTCTCAAGATTTGTTCAGTTGGGGTTACTGATTTATTGCTTCCAGGTTCATCCACTCTAACCATTGACTTTCATTTTTCAGGTGCCCCAGTGCCACCAGCCACTGATTTCTATTGTAAGACTTGACCTACTGCAGCTTTTGATTTTGCTCAGTGTTTGTTCCAATCCAGTGCTAGTGCAGACATTGACTCTAAGCTGAATTTAAGCCATGTAAGACTAAAAAAAAACAACAACAAAAAAACCCCATCGGAATCCTTATTCTTGAACTTATAAATAAAGTGACCAGGTAAAAAGCAGGTGATAACTAGCAAGATTTCCGTCTTGTTAGTCCACAGTCAGGTGTGCAAAGTGACGTGTGACTGAAAGTGTTGTTAAGTCTGACTTGTAATGTCACATTTGAGTACTATGCTTAGATTTGGATTTTAACACTTAAAATGTCAAAATACTTCAACAAGAACTTTGGAGACCTTGGCAACACTATGTCAAAGTTTTGCTTAAACTTAACATAAATGCATGTCTTTCAGCTTGCCCTAGACTCCAAGAAAAGGGTGTTCAGCTGGGGCTTTGGGGGCTATGGCCGCCTGGGTCATGCCGAACCCAAAGACGAGCTGGTGCCGCGTTTGATCAAGTTCTTTGATGGGCCAAGCCGAGGGGCTACTCAACTGCAGTGCGGCTCTAGTTTCAGCATGGCCGTGCATGAACATGGTAAGAGGGGGAGGGGAGCGGTAACCGTTTGGGTAGATTGCTACTGGTTTGTAGCTGTGGTGAAATGATAGTCTTCTGCTTTAGTCAAGGTGGGCATGCTTGTCTGCCAGAAGTATTATAGACTGCTTTCCTATTGCAGATTTTTTTCTTTTTTTTCCCCCTAGAAATTTTCCTGTCTCTTGAACAGACTGCTCAAGAAAAGCAAACTGGGTTGGTGTCCAGCTTATCTGAGAAACATGTGCTTCTTGGGTGGTTGTAGGACTAGATGCTGCAGTCCAAATCTCGAAAACTGTCACAAAAAAAGAAAATTTGAAGCTTAACTTGCATTTATCCTCTTGTACTCAGTTTCTCTGACTGCAAACTTCTAGATTTCAGATTCTTTTACAGGTTTCAGCCTAAAAATGGGTATGTATGATTATTAACTTATGGGGAATGTATGTGAACCTCTAGGAGAAAGAAAATTGGTAGACGGTTTTATAAGAGCATGCACTTCACATTGAACTATATTTTTTTCTGTCTTAGAGATACAGGTTGTCTCGCTGTCACCAAATTGTCACCAGACACGTGACATTTTATGATGTCAATCAAATTTACAACATGCAAGCATGCGCAATCACCATGCTGATGCAAGTTGTTAGTGTAAGATGAAGTCTGAGGCCCTCTGACGTGATCCATCTGCTGCCTGGCAGTACAGGTCCCACTGGTTGTCCCACCAATGTCATACAAAACTTGTCACATGTCACACACACTACTATAAAAGAGGGTCAGGTGCGCCCTTGCAGCTTGTTTTTGTCTTGCATACCTGTTTGTTTCATCGGTAGCAGTCTTAAAAAACAAAGAGGAACAAACAAAATGAAAAAAACAAGTGGTGTAGCAGTGTCAGATAACGAGTGAGCCGGCCCAGTGGGTTCCTGAAACTGACGCACCCCTGCCGTGCCATGTGTCGTGGGCCTCCGTTTTGTCTGAAGCGCCGCCAGTCGAACATTGTATTCCGGGTCGCTTTGCACTTCACCGTCTTCTTCAACACCACTACCTACTTCTTTATCACTTTCATTCTCCATCTTTCTTTCAAACGTCTCCACTTCTACAATAATTTGATCTAACTCCTCTTGCGAGTGGTCGACCATCTTGTCGTCGTTCGTAGCAGACGTGAAAGCCGCCATTGTGAAAGTCGGTCAGTTTCCATTCACAAAGTTACTCGCTGCGTTCTGTGCCTATTCGCAATAAACACACACGGTTCCATCACCCAAAAATAGTGCCAACACATGATTGGGCCATGCCTGAGTCTTCCTAGTTACTGTCTGTGACTGTGCGTGTCTACACACGTGATCACTGCATGATGGAAAATTCCCACAAAGAGATCCCGGTACGTCCCGGTACGGGAAGAACAGGCGCCAGACGTTAAGTCCCGGATTGTCCCGTTGCGAGTATAAGAGGGTTAAAGTGCTTGCACACATACATACACATACCCAGGCATGGTACATGTCCGCGAATTCGCGGAAATCCGCGAAAAGCAAAAAAAAAAAAAAAAAAAAAAAAAAAAAAAACGAGCCGTGCCCGACGAGACCAGCCCACTTAGTTCGTTTCAGGTCATTCACTTCAAGCCTTCGTCTCGCGAGAAGTAGCATTGAGCAGGACTACTTCCGCGCATGCGCTTTCGTGACATTCGCCACTGCTTTCCGCTCTGGGTCGACGTGATCGAATTTGAACAAGATTAAAGAAAAAGAAGGAAAAAATAAAAATGCCAAAGCGTACAGACATAGTTCCGCGAAATTCTGCGACAGGAGATATTGATGCTGGTGTGGCAAACAAATGGCGATGGGATTGGCTGAACAGGAGCCACGAAAGTGAAACGTTTTCGTCGTGCTTGGAACAGTTGATAGACTTAGGCCTACCACCACATTTTGGAGAAAGAAAAAGAAGAAAGAAAGAAAAAGTTTGAACTGTTCCAGAAAGAACACAGTTGGCTGGCTTCAAAGAGAAAAGCCATTGAACATTACAGACAGGAGGCAAAGAGAATGAGGTTTGGACATTACAAAAAGTAGGCTCTGCTCGTGAAGCAGATGGCTGAGAAATCGGGCAAAAAGTAGTCTTCATCTCATTCACATTGCTTGCACTGAAGAGACACATAACTTAAAATTTGTACGTTAAAAGAACACAAAACTTAAACTCATTTTGTACTGTATTCAGATAGATGTAAAAAGTAAAAGGAGTAACTAATGTAGAGGAGACGGATCATAAAAGAATTGAACATAGTAAACAAAACTTGAACTCAAGACATGAAATAGAACACTACTTTGCTGTGCTGTGCTATGCTGTGTTGGTGGTGTTGGACATGATGACCAAAGTTGTGCAAAATGAGGGGTCTCCTGTGTGTACACTGTGTGTGTGCTTCACTGACATAGTAAGTAAAACGTTTACAATTTGACTTAATGTATGCCACCTAAAGCAATGTAGATATGTACTCATTTTTGCTATGTGACTACTTGGGTTTAAAACCTCCTTTGGGTTGAAGGAATGACTGATAAAGTGATTCTAGGAGAGCTTATTTTGTGGCAGAAATTGCTTAGTATGAAGAACTGAAATTAGTTCAAGGAGAGGCTTTTTTACAGGCTAGAATTGCTGAAAAACCTTCAGCTTCAGGGGGCGCTGCCCCCTGACCTCCACAAGGGGCTCTGCCCCTTGACCCCGCCAGGGGGCTCCGCCCCCTGGACCCCCAAATATTTTCAGGGAAAAATGATTTTCCTCCAGTACCATGCCTGATACCAGACCTGTTGACCCTTACGCTTTTGCCGTAATTGCAGGGGGGGGAATGAAAAATTTGCTGAACGCGAAATTTCGTCTGCTACTGTTTCAGTCAAAAGCAGTAAGAAGATATTTCCCAGCGTGCCTTGCGTCTTTTACCTTGTCAAAGATGGCGACGAAGCGGTCTTACATGCCAATGGCCGGCTCTTCCAAATCTTCAAAAGTTGCGAAAGTATTGTGATTATGAAGATTACGGGGGGGGGGGGGGGGTTCAATTTACAGGTTTTTGTCTGAGATATTACAGGTACATGAATTTGGGGTAAACAGGTCTCTCTCACACACACACACACACGCGCACGCACGCGTAGATATTCCACCTCCTGCGAAAGTTGTCTTTAGAACTTTACAGTGTGTTGGTGAGGCAGACCTGTGCATTTTACGATTTTTGCGTATAATCTCACGAAATTCAATACAGCTATACGATTGTACGTTTGAAAACCGAATTGTACGAAATTCCGCCAGGGAAGAAGCCGGTGTCAACTTCCTGTTCCTCATTCTACCTCGGCCTCCTGCCTAACAAGGACAGGTTTTTATTGCTCTGTCTCACCTATACTTCTGTTTTTGTAAAGATTGCTTGTGTGCTTGCCTTCTTTACTTGTTCTGTTGTGGCTTACGCTAAACCATGGGTACTATTGCAGTTGCCGTTTTATTATTTTTTATTTTTATTTACGCTCTACGGCGTGACGGCTCGCGACTCTCTTTTCAGTGCCATTTGTTCTCCATTCAGCCCTTGCTCGCCGGTGTAGGAACGCGTCCACTCCTTGTAGGAATGTGCCATTTGTTCTCCATTCAGCCCTTACTCGCCGGTGTAGGAACGCGTCCACTCTTTGTAGGAATATGCCCCTCCTCATCCTTAATTCTCTTCCACCTGTCTCTCGCGCTCCATTTCTGTAAATTCACTTTGGCGATCGAACTCTCGCCAGTCACTCAAGCTGCCATCTTTATTAGCGCCACACCGGTCGACCTCAGCGTGGTCGTCCACGTTCATCATACCTGGTTTAGTGGTACGAAGGTTTCCCCTCCACCTTTATTAGCACCTTATTTTCATTGGTACTAGTACAGGTGATCAAGTTCTTTATGCTTTCTCGATCTTTTACTACCTTATTATCATTATTTCTAGTACAGGTCGATCGAGTTTGCCTTACGATCTCTCGATCCGCTTTTAAAGAGAAGAAACTAGCATTCCTTATCCTAAATTCTCCTCTACCTAGTCGCCTTTCGGCCTCGCTACTCGTATATCTATTGCATGTTAGTTTATTTGACTCTCATGCTCCATTGCTTGTCACTTTCGGCGATCGAACCCTCACCGGTCAATCGATCCGCCATCTTTGATTGTTACACGCCGGTCGGCGTTTCCGCCATATTGCCTCACCGCATGGTGTCCACCTTCGGTCGCACCTGGTTTGGTGGTACAGAGGCTTCCCTGGGCACATTTATTAGTACCTTATTTATCATTATTAAAGGTAGATCGGGTGCCTTTACAATCTCTTGGTCTACCAACTTGTGCACATTTATTTAGTACCTTATTTATCATTATTACAAGGTAGATCGAGTGTCTTTACGATCTCTTGATCTACCAACTTGTCTCCCCTTTGTGGTCGTGTGCTCCGTGTTTGCTCTCCACCATAGCCCAAGATG
The DNA here is from genome assembly GCA_018398815.1 of Conus ventricosus. NCBI lineage: Eukaryota > Metazoa > Mollusca > Gastropoda > Neogastropoda > Conidae > Conus > Conus ventricosus. The sequence continues at coordinate 99,229 of JAFLJL010014547.1, read as the reverse complement.
GTGTAGGGCAACCGATGGGTTTGAGCCACATCGCTTTCCAGAAGTGGCTCTTTGCCCCGGAGGACCTGCGTGCCGGTTCCCCAGAGCAAACCGTTCTTTCTACGGTAGAATGTATGGCTGATGTAGAGGGGGGTTCGGCGCAGGGGACGCGCGACCATCATTTTGATACCTCCCTCTACCCGACCGCGGACACACAATCACTGTGTCTGAAGGTGAAAGGCAAGCTGCCACCATTTCTGAATTTACTTCTTACATTCCCCGCAGTCCAATGCAGGTTACCCCAAAAAGGGAAAGCCTGCTTTAGAATTCGTACCCGAATTCGCCTACTCCCCCAAGGTCCTTGGTGGTATGGTGGGTAGTTTTCCCGCCTGTCACGCGGGAGCCCAAGGTTCATTTCACCATTGGGGAAAGCAGGATTTCCAACCTTCTCCGTCGGGGAGAGCAGGATTTCCCACCTTACCCTCAGGCAGAGCAGGATTCCCCACCTTACCCGCAGGGAGGGCGGGATTTCCCACCTTAACCCGTCAGGGAGGGCAGGATTTCCCACCTTCTCCCTCGGGGAGAGCAGGGATTTCCCCCTCTCCATCGGGAGAGCAGGATTTCCCACCTTCCCCGTCAGGGAGAGCAGGATTTCCCACCTTCTCGTCAGGGAGGGCAGGATTTCCCCCCTTTTCCCCGTCAGGGAGAGCAGGTTTTCCCCACCTTCCCCGTCAGGGAGGGCAGGATTTCCCACCTTCTCCGTCGGGGAGGGCAGGATTTCCCACCTTAACTGGCTGGTTTGGGCCTTCTTCCCTTCCAAACGCACGGTGAGACACACAACTCTCCTCTGTCATGCTGCGTTGGCGCAAACCTTCAGCCCCCCCGGGGAATGTTGCCGAGGCGCGGACCAGCACGGGTGACGGGATGCATACGGAATCACCACCCTTTCACTCCCCTCTATGAGCCCTGGTGCCTTTAGCTCTCCCCCCACTAATAGCACGCAGGCTCATGATGCTCCCCAAACTTTTGCACAAGTGCAGCCACCACTGGTGCATGAGGAGCATCCTTACTCCGGTGGCGGACTTATGCCCATCCCTGGGGCCCCCCATATGGCCATAAACTCCGGGTGTCAGCCGCAGGCACCGCCACGCCCGGACCTGTGTAAACGGACACCGGCAATCGACGCACCCCGGTCAATTGTTGACATTTCCCCTATGGGTACAGGCGTTGGGATGGACTTACTCCGTTTCCTCACTTGGGTAACCTGCCGATCCAAACCGGGTTTGGTGACCACGTTACCGCAGCCACTCCAGTCCGTAAAAGGCAGATGGGGGGGTCGGTTGCCGGCCTCCCCACCGCTCCCCTAAACACACAGGGGGCTCCTATGGATCCCACCAGGAGGTGTATGGCAGTGCACTCTCCAAGGTGGGGGTGGGGTGGGGGGTATGACAGGCCACGCTTTCTCGCACCCAACCCACCCCCGGTGTCTCAGGTTAAACCCCCGGCCCATACAGAAATTCTGCCCCAGGCCGCACAGCCCATTTTCCCCCCGTGGGGACCTGTGGCTCTAAAGCCCCTCAGGGGGACCAGTGGCTACCAGCAGACCAGCAATCCAGCTCCATGGTCGCATGTGGCACCCAGCCTCGCGCTGGGTTTTACCTTGGTCTCCTTCCCTCTCAGGCGCTGTCCGATCGGCAGGACGGACTTCCCTCCCATAGTCCGGCTGCCCATCATGGAGCCACGGGGGACCCGCCCTTTTTCGTCCTCCCACTACCAGCTAGGGCGGGACTTTCGCGCACCCCTGCCGTTGCTCCTCGGAAGGTTCTCGCAACCTCTTCAGGAACCCAACGCTTCCCTCTGAGGATGAGGGAAAAGGATCTCCTAATCACGCGACTTGTCCCCTATTGAGCACTGGCGCCCGGACCTTTTCGGGAGGGAGCTCCACCCCCGGACAGGTTCCTTCGGTGCCCAAATACGCCTTGGTTCTCCTTCCAAGCGGGCTCGCCCAGACTTGTCACTCCTCAGACTCTTTCGTCCATTTGGGAGTGTCCGGCAACGCTAGCCAGGGGTGCGCAAGTCATCCCTTCTCCAGGGAATAAATCCCTCTCAGCCCTGGATGCGGCCCCTGTAGGCACGTTCCGCAGGGACCCCCGGAAGGCCCATGTCTCCCACATCTCCTCCCTGTTCTCCTAGGACACTCTGGTGACCAGGGAAATTTCCATTTCCCCGGCTGGCTGCCGGTTCATCCCCCATCTGGCCTCCCACTTCCGCCACGATCTATACCAAGAACCTGGTGGAGTGTGACCGCAGATCCACAGGGTTCGTACAGAGTCCTGGAAGTCTGGAAAAAGTATGGAAAAATGAAAAAAACATTTCCAGGGCTGGAAAAGTGGAATTTTGTAATTTGTGGCCATGGGTCTGGAAAAGTCCTGGAATTTTGTAGAAGGTGTGCCAACTTTTTCATGATGTTGAATTTCGCCTTAAGTTTCATTACAAAAACATTGAAATAGGAATAAAAACAGAAATTAAATCACGCACAATGATCGCGGTTTTCAGATTTCCTCTAGCCGGAGGTTTAGCAGATTACATTTTTTTCTGCAGAGTAGCTCCCCTTTACTGTGAAAAGCGTTGCGCATGCGCAGTTGGTACCATTGCTAAACTTCCTTTCGAGTCAACAGCACTGCGAGGGAAAATGGCGTCGAAGTATTAAAGAAAACATGGGAAAATGTGTGTTTAGCCTAGCCTAGCTAGACAATACAAATTATTGCAAATGGATTGCTCCTGCTTCCGATGGATGCAAGACAAAAGCATGGTGCGTGCTGTGCAAGAAAGACTTCGACATCGGGAACATGGGCGAGCTGCTCTGAAAAGCCACGCAGCAGGCAAGAAACATCAACAAATGATGCAGCTTTCAGACAAAACGACTCGGACTCCAACAATGACCGTGACTAATTATTTTCGGCCCAAGGATTGTGAAAGGTGGTTTTTTTATTAATTCAGTATGGGATGCGGTCATGCATTGAATGGGATGGGATGGGAGGTAGAAAAAATCCAAGGGCGATACACTGGCCTATTTTTAGACGCATACATACACACACACATACACACTGTCTCTAACGCGCACACTCTCTCTCTCTCTCTCTTATCAAAAAATTTCAAAATTTAAATACAAAATTGAATAGAGAGGACATTGGCTTGTAAGTACTCGGCCATCATGGCTGCCTACCGTCCCGGAGTATCCATATTTGTCCCCCGAAATATTAAAATCATGCAGCCTCTCCCTGGAATCCACTTTTTTATTCAATGTCCAGCGGAAAAAAAAATTCGGGAGAAAAAATCCAACAACAGCAAAAAACCGAAGTCGAGTTCGTCAGCTGATCACCGACTTCGGTCGTGGCCATCCTGGCCAAATCCGTCGGAAAGACCCGAACATTGCCGAACTGACCAGTGCACATACACATACACCGTCTTCCCGAGTTTTGAAAGCAAGAAAAATGGACGTGAAACAGGGAAAGCGTAAAAATGGCGACGGCGATCTCGACAATGGAATAAACATCGGCAGACATTCCTGTCAAAATATACGGAAACCTGGCTGTTCATAAAGCGTGGCAAGATCGAGACTTGCGCGTCTTCTGAAATTTGTGCGTGTGAGTTTTCCATCGGATCTGGAGGTAGGGACGAAATGACCCGTCATGTCGCCACTGAAAAGCACAAGAAGAACCCAAAAATCCGTAAGAGCGAGAAATCTTGTAACATTAGCAGATTCTTTCAGCGCGCTCAGACGTCAACCAGTCAGGAAACTTTTGACGTCATAAGAGCTGAAATGATGATGGTTGACCTTGCAGCTGAACTGAATTTGCCGATGGCTGCGCTAGACAAGCTGAACAGAGGCGTTAAATTGATGTTTCCTGACTCGGACATCGCAAAGAAGTTTCAGTGTGCTAGAAGCAAAGTAGCATTGTAGAAGTTGTACATAGTGTAAATAAAGGTAAGCTTTCACTTTAATGTTGATGTGGTTGTGATATGTGCTACTGCTGCATGTGTCCCTGGAAATCAGTCAGTGTCCCTGGTTTTGAAAAAGTATGTCCCTGAAAGAGGCGGAAGGGGGTAGGCAGCCCTGAGCCATGTTGAACATCCAAATTAAAATGAAAGGCCGCGAGGCCTAGTGTCCCAATTACCTGACCTGACCATATCACACACACACACACACACACACACACACAGAGTTTGTCTCTCACGCACGCACGCACGCACGCACACACACACACACACACACTCTGTCTCTCTCTCACATACATAGACACACATTCTCTCTCTCTCTCTCTCTCTCTCTCTCTCTCACTCTCACTCTCTCTCTAACACACTGTCTCTGTATATCTGTCTCTGTCTGTCTCTCTCTCTCTGTGTCTCTCTGACTTTTTCACACACGTGGAACGTGCGCACATGCACGCACGCACACACACACACACACTAAATTTTTTGTTAAGAAGTATTGAATGCCCTGCTATCATTAAATCAGTTCTTTTCTGATGCACGCACACACGCACACATTCTGGGGTCTGGAAAAATTATGAAAAGCCCTGGAAAAAGTATGGAATTTTGTTTGGTCACATCTGTGGGAACCCTGGATCCAGATCGGGGATCCAACATAACACTGCTGGACATGTCCTTTCGACATGCTCTACAGCGGGTGGAGATCTGGCCGGAGGAGGACGACTCTGTCTCTGTGTCCTCAAACGTTCAGTATTCTGAGACACACCCTGAGACAGTATCTCGCTTGTTCAGTGACCCTTGATGCGACTCCTAGTCAACAGGATCTCACACCACCTTTCGGCTGCAGTGGACAGCGCAGCCAGGAGCCACTACAATTGCTTGAGGCCACACTGTCATGGGCTATCTCGCCCCGGTGCTTAAGGCGGCCTTGCGGTGTGTTCCAGGTCAGGAGCAGTCGCTCTTCGGCGACTATACGGCTGCCTTCATCTCCCATTCAGTTGAAGAGCATAAGCAGGCAGCCTCATATGCGGCCAGGCCCCACATCGGCAGCCTTGCCCTCCCAGACCCTCCTTCGCTCCTCCACTCCCCTACCGGACCCCAACCCTATCCCAAGCAGGCCCCATCCCGCACCGCTCGATCCGCCAAGCGCTCTAAAACCCCCTTGCGACCGAAGACGAAACTTCCCCAGCAGAATTTTCGTTTCGGCCAGCAGGGACGGCCCCGGAGCTGACTGGAGGACTCGCCTACGGGGGGAGGTGGAGTCAGGAGAACTCAGACCGCTACCCCTCTATCCTCCCACTCTCCTCCCCACCACCCCGGCCCCTCTGGCGGGCAGCTTATCCCAGCATGCCCACCAGTGAGACATATGGGCCTCAGCCCATGGATAGTAGCTTATCCCAGCATGCCCACCAGTGAGACATATGGGCCTCAGCCCATGGATAGTAGCTTATCCTGGCATGCCACCAGTGAGACATATGGGCCTCAGCCCATGGATAGTAGCTTATCCCGCCATGCCCACCAGTGAGAAATATGGGCCTCAGCCCATGGATAGTAGCTTATCCCGCCATGCCCACCAGTGAGACATATGGGCCTCAGCCCATGGATAGTAGCTTATCCTGGCATGCCCACCAGTGAGACATATGGGCCTCAGCCCATGGATAGTAGCTTATCCACCACGCTTGTCGTTCATCAACCACGCTTGTCGTTCCCTCTTCACACCATCCAGGTCAAAGGCAAGTGCTGTGAACTTTGCAAATCTGATTTCAGTGCCACTTGTGCTGCCTAGTCAGTCTCAGTCCGGCTTCAACTTTAAAATTGCACAGCTCAACCCGCGTTCCGCAGAGCTTAATCTAGAACGCGGGATTGGTACAATCCCCCGAAAATCTGTTCCTTCCCGCAATTATCGAGTCTTAACGCGGGCAGACTCCCGCACATTTGCAGAACTGCCCGCCCTGTTGACTGATCGTTGCGGGCGCTCGTTTGTCATCTGCTTGAAAAACTGAAACTAGGACTGAGCAGGAGTGAACGATTTCATGATATTTCATTGGCTGTTAGTGCAAATCAACCAATCGGCGGCGTTTATCTCCTTCTCGATCACCGACGAGAAGTTGCGAGAGTTTAAGGCGCCATATTGGATATTTTCCAAAATGAAGCGTGCACCCACCCTATTCGACTTCGACTTTCGTGGAGGAAAAGTGGAAAAAAAAAAAGATTCTCTGCCATGCGAGGGTGAAGAAGATCATGAAGAAACCGCGACTACATCCAAAAGCTCGGAGAAGCAGCCCGAAATTAGTGCCAGTCCAAGGGAACACTGGTTTCAAGACGACTGGCTGAAGAAGTGGCCCTGGATACCTAAGCTGAAGACCGGTGTGATGCGATGTGAATTGTGTTTGAAACACAAGAAACAAAACGTATTTACGTCGCCCCAAGGTGGTTGTTTTAATCTAGATGATTTGATCAAGGTGTGTTGAAGTCTGTGTACGAAGGTGGAGGAGGTATATAACGTGGGGTTTGTTGGGGGGGGGGGGGGGGGGGGGGGGGGAGTGCCCCCCCTTTTTTGATATGAGGGGGGGACTGCCCCCCTTTTTCAAAAATCCTAGATTAAGCTCTGGTTCCGTCGGTTGCCCTCGAAAACGGTCCGCGATCAACGACTTTATTATTGAAAACAGTGTCGACATTTTTTGTGTTACGGAGTCTTGGTTACTCCAAACTGGGGACGAGGCTAAATGTGTTGACCTTGCTCCTCCTGGGTATAGAACTATCTCCTGTCCTCGCTCCTCCCGCGGCGGAGGCATCGCTTTCGTCGTGCGTGACACTCTGTGCTCCCACCACACCTCCACCACCACCTTCCCGTTCCAGCATTCCTCCTTTGAACTTGCCCATCTTTCTGTCACCCTACGTCAGCACTGTCTTCAACTTTTCTGCATCTACCGTCCTCCCCCCAACCAAAAGAACAAACTGTCTGACGCTCTTTTCATTGAAGAGTTTCCGTCCTTCCTGGAACACTGCAATACAATCAGTGGCTGTCCTGTCATCGTTGGTGACTTCAATGTTCACGTCAACGTCCCCACTGACTCCCTAGCGCTTCGCTTCGCCGGTCTGCTGGACGATTTTGGTCTGCACCAGGCTGTCGCCTTCCCGACCCACCAGAAAGCCCACACCCTCGACCTTGTCATCTGCCGGCGTTACGACAACGTGCTGCATTCCACAGCGCCAGATTTCACTCTGGACTTTTCCGACCACTACTGTGTTGTGGCCCAGTTCCGCCTCTCACGCCCTTCACATCTTCCTGTGTACGTGGAGGCCAGGAAGATCGCCGATGTCAACACCGTCACCTTCCAGTCTGATCTTCGGGCCAGACTGGAGGCCTCTTCACACCTGTCAGCTGACCAGCTCCACCAGCTTCTGTCCGTCTTCTAGATCAGCACGCCCCAGCCACCCGCCGCCAGATCTCCAGCCGGCCTCCCTCGCCCTGGTTCACCTCTGTCGGACCTCAGCTGCTACAGGCTAAGCGAGAACGGCGCCAGGCAGAGCGTTGCTGGCTCAAATCTGGACTACATATTCATAAACAAATTTTTCGTACTGCCAATAAGCTAGTTACTAACATTCTGGACAGCGCCAAATGCTGTTTTTACAGTGCCAAAATCCTAGCCTGTAGAACATCCCGACAACTGTTTACTGTAACCAATACTCTGCTTGGCAAATCAAAGTCCACACCTCTGCCCTCCTCAATCCCTGCGACAGAACTCCCCAGCGTTTCTCTGATTTCTTCTATAGTAAAATAGCCACTATTCGTCATAATCTGGACTCTCATGCTGCTCCTTCCCTGCTGTTCCTGATCCTTCCTTCTCCGGCACTCAGTGGTCTGAATTCCACTCTGTGTCGGTAGAAGAGGTCCGGAAAATCTTGAAGCAAGTCACTGTCAAAACATGTGAACTTGACCCTCTCCCTCATCCCTTCTTACCTGCTGTCTTGACGATCTCCTCCCATACTTTACATCCATTATCAATGACTCTTTGCAATCAGGTTGTTTTCCCACTCTGTTCAAATCTGCAGTTGTCAGACCTCTCCTGAAGAAGCAAAACTTAGATCCTGAAAATCTCAAGAACTACAGGCCTGTCTCTAATTTCCCATTTCTTTCCAAACTGATTGAAAAAGTTGTTCTCGCCCAACTGTCTGAACATCTCTCTGTAAACAATCTCTTGTACTCTAACCAGTCAGCCTACCGGGCTGGCCATAGCACCGAGACAGCGCTCCTTAACCCTTTGCCCCTTGGACCGTCTGAGTGCTTACTAGTATCAAAATCTTAAGGGAAGGTAAGTAACTCCGTAAATTGGATGTACTGATGTTAAATAAAAAATCAGAAAAAATACAAACCTTGGTCATAAATATGTTTTATTTGCTCCAAAATTAAGTTAACATTTTGAAGTAAAATTCCACATGCATCAAAGCTTATATCTTTGTTGATAAAATGGTGTAAACAAATTATGCTAAGTTCAACACTACTGACCGAACTGCATGAAACGCCATCGTAATCGGCACCGAACTGCATGAAACGCCATCATAATCGGCATAGTTAATGTTAAGATTTTCGCCGAGATCGCCTCCATCAGCCACCAAAATCGACATCGGACTCTCTCCTTTCACTATTTCTTCTAATCTAAAGCCAGTAAATACTCCTCATCACTGTCACTGCCACCAAAAATGTTCGCCAACATCTCCACAGTTTCGTCGTCCATCTTGCCGAAGCGAAAATCTCGATCACAAACTTGCTTTCAACTTCAAAAAATCACTGCGACCGAAGTCCTCCATGAAAAAACACACTGTTTGGACTGGAAGGAAGTTGGAAACCGGAACTACGTCACTGTATAATGCCGCAAAGCATTGTGGGAAAAATTCGTCTGCTAGGGGCAGCCAAACGGCATCAGTGTATTTCGGGCCACAGCGGGCGTTACAAGGATACGAAAGGCATCGCGTTTCGGGCCACAGTGGGTGATCCAAGGGGCAGAGGGTTAAGATAGCAAACGATCTCCTCACAGCTGTTGATGAAAACAAAGTTTCTCTTCTCTCTCTCTTAGATTTGTCTGCTGCTTTTGATACAATAGATCACTCCATTCTTCTCTCAAGACTCAACACTTCTTTTGGTCTTTCTGGTTCTGTCCTTTCCTGGTTCTCTTCATATCTCTCTGATCGCACGCAAACTGTTTCAGTGAAAGGTGTTAAGTCTCCAGCAAGAGCACTTCAGTTTGGTGTTCCTCAGGGATCTGTCCTGGGACCGGTTTTGTTTGTGCTGTACACCCAGCCTCTCTCGGCCATTATCAGCCAACACTCTCTCCTTCCCCATAGCTTTTCAGATGACAACCCAGCTGTTTTTCTCTCCCCATATCAGTCGGCTTCATGAAATAATCTCCTCTTCTCAAGCATGCATTACCGATGTTAAATCATGGATGCACAATAACAAGCTACAACTTAACGCAGACAAAACTGAAATAATCCTCATTGCTTCGAAACCACTTTTAGAAATCATTCTCTCCTAGTTCTATAAATGTTGATGGAAATGAAATAAATTATCAGTGTCTGTTCGTAACCTCGGCGTTACACTCAACCAAACTCTCTCTTTAAAAACAACATATCTCTAATGTGTGCAAGTCCTGCTACCTTGAACTTCGTTAGAATGAGCTCAGTTCGCGCTTTCTTACTCAAAATGCTCTGAAGACTCTAATCTGTGCTTTTGTCCTGTCTCGGCTCGACTATTGTAACTCCCTCCTTGCCGGTTGTCCTTAACGCTCATCTCTAAACTTTAAAAAGTTCAGAACAATGCCGCCCGTTTGATCTCCCGCTCCTCTAGATCTGATCACATATCACCAATTCTGTCTTCCTTACACTGGCTCCCAATTCAGTCTCGCATTGACTTTAAGTTCTCCTCTGGTTTTCAAATCACTAAATAATCTGGCTCCCTCCTACCTCTCTGACCTCCTCCATCTCTATGCTCCGTCTCGCAACTTACGCTCATCCACCGATTCTCGTCTGCTTCGGCTTCCCTCCGCTCGCCTGAAAACTTCAGGCCAACGATCTTTCTCTTACCAGGCACCTGCTTGTGGATAGTCTCCCTTCTTCATTGCGTAACACGGACTCTTAGAGACTTTTAAAACCTCCCTAAAGACACATCTTTTCCCTCGGACTGATTAACGATATCCAGTTACCACTGTGCGCGTTTTTGCTGGTGTTGAACGCGCTCCTGTGTCTGTCTGCGTGTGAGAGTCCCCCCCCCCCCCCCCCCCGGCGGTGTGTGCGCGCGCGCGCTTTGAATTAGAATTATAATTTTTATCATGTTTTTCTGTAATATGCGCTTTGGGCTCTTGCGAGGTAAAGGGCTCTCTAAATATCCTTTTACATTACATTACATTATCCCGCCATGCCCACCAGTGAGAAATATGGGCCTCAGCCCATGGATAGTAGCTTGCCTTGGGCCCACGAACACCCTCCTCTGATAGTTCTCCCCCCCCTCTCCCAGCGACCCTCCCGGGCCAGGCGGAGGCTCTTCGCCGGAAAGTCTCAGAACTCCTCCAAAAGGGGGCCATCACAAAGATCCACCATCCCAGCCGGGGTTCTACTCCAACCTCATACACCCACCCCACAGACGATACCTACTGGCAAGATCAGGGGTTTCAGTTGAGGCTGCTCCCCTTCGGCCTCTCCCCGGCACCTTCCTATTCACGAAGGTGGGCAAGGAGATGGCCTCCCTGGCCAGACAGGACTTCGCCTCCTGGTGTACCTGGACGACTGGCTCATCCTGGGTCCCTCCTGGGCCTGGTGTCAATCCCACACCAACCATCCTCTACGCCTCTATTCCAAACTAGGGTTGTCTCCAACCCCAGCAAGTGTGAACTCAACCGCAGTCAGCTGTCCTCCTTTCTGGGCATGAGTTTCGACACATCCCCATATGGTCTCCCCCACCCAAGAGAGGTCCACCCGCATTGGGGACCTCATCTCCCGCCTCCGCCTATCCAACCACACCCCGGCCAGAACCCTTACCTCCCTCCTGGCAGGGTTCATAGTGTTTGGGGAAAAAAGATGTTATTTTCCAGGCCCAGGAAAGTCTTTGAAAAATAAGAAAACATGAATTTGGTTTGTGAAAGATTGTGAATTTGGATTTATGTTACCAATATAGAAATCCACTTCGAAAAAAAACAAACGGGGACATGAAATTTCAACATTATAGAGGAAATAACTATAAAATGAAAATAAATGCGATCGGATGAACCGCGGCGAATTGAGCAGAAGCGAACTTTCGATTTCTAGCATAACGCGAGTTACTTCCTTGGAATATCGGGGTCTCTCCGAGAAGCCAGAATGCTGGGCCAGTGCGTTTTCAGCGAGCTTTGGCTAAAAAAATCCGTGTTAAAACGATGGCTGCGGAAAAATGCAGGCAACAAGCAGTCTGCATACTGTGCAGCATGCAGAAAAAACATCGAAATAGGATCGATTGGTGAAGGAGCCTCATCAGCCATAATGGTGGTAAGTTAATACAGTGTTCATCGTGCGGGATCACAGGTCACTGTGCAGCATACAGAAAACACATCAATATACAGGCTTCGTACGCTCCTTGAAACTCCTTGATTTCTGAGAGCCAATTTAAAGACCTTGAAAATCAATAAAATGTGGTTATGTTGACCAAACCTCCTTGAAAACCCTTGAAAATCAAACCATCATCTCCAAAATATTTTTAATGTGGCAAAACAAAAGCGGCAGTTTGATTTTTATGCGTTTAGGTTGATGAAAAATGATTTTCAACATTTTTACATCATCGCGATCCCAGTTGTTGTCTGCTAAAGAATGAATCAAGGGAGATAATTTGTAACTTCCGCAATTTTAAAATTCTACGCATGCGCGAAGAAAGGTCTTGCGCTTCCGGCTTGTTCAGTTCATTGTGAACGGAGCTTGAAAATGCCTGGGGGGAAGTGTGCTTTCGACCGTCTGTGGTTGGATAAACCCAGTTTTCTGACTGGGCGAGAGAAGACAAAGCCAACAAACATGCTGCTACTGCACTGTCTGCAAAAAAGTTTCGATGTGCGAGTAATGGGCAATAGTGCCCTGACTAGCCACAGCAAAGGAAAAAAGCATGTGGCTCTACTGGTGGCGAGATCTTCAGCAGCGATACCCATCTCGTACTTTTTACAAACAAGACGGCAGCAGCAGTGTCGAACGTGAATGTTGTGTCGTCATTAAATCCTGATCGTGTGTGTCCGTGCGCGAATCCAGTACCAGCTCTTCAGCCACAGTGGACTCGTTTTGCTGAAAGACAGATGTGCTGAAATCTGAAATTCTGTGGACACTGAACACTGTAAACGCGCACCAAAGCTTCAGGTCTTGTGAACAGAATTCTCAGATTTTTCAAACAATGTTTCCAGATAGTCAAATCACCAAAGGATTTCAGTGTGGTGAGGGAAAATCAAGGTATTTGGCATTGCACCTCACTTTCATTCAATATCTCTGGATCCAGACTAGCTAGCTTGGTAAATTTTTTTTCTTTTGATCAGAAATGGATTCTGCATGCAGTTATATTATTTATAAGTCAAAACAGCATGTATCATTTGCTATTTCTATTGGAATAATTTGAAAGCAATGAAACGCGAAGCCTGATGGCCCCCATATGGAGAAAAAAAATATTTATTTGCTCGGCAAAACAGTATATAAAAATCCTTTTCTCATTGCATTACTTTAGCTCAGCAAAACAGTATTTTAAAAATCCTTTTGTCATTGCATTGCTATAGCTAAGCAAAACAAGAAAAGTCATGCCTCAAGTGCCTTATGTCTGCTATGATACAAATACAGTTCTTGTCATGAACTTCTTTTTTTTCAATTTTCATAATTTTGCCCCCATTTGTGGTCCCCAAATCACACAAGAGCTTTGAAATCTCCCAAATATGTTTTTTTTCCCTGTTTTTTGTTGTCTTTTTAAACATAAACAATAGAAAAAAATGAAGTTTTAAAAGAACAGTGGTGTAATTTTCGTGCCACCTCTTGCCTTGAAATAAATAACGCTCTTTGAAAACTCCTTGAATTTTGTTCTTGGGAGTCTGTAGGAACCTGGATATAGGATCGATGGGTGAAGGAGCCTCATCAGCCATAATGGCTGTAAGTTAATACAGTGTTCATCGTGCGGGATCACAGGTCACTGTGCAGCGTACAGAAAACACATCGATATAGGATCGATGGGTGAAGGAGCCCTCATCAGCCATAATGGCTGTAAGTTAATACAGTGTTCATCGTGCGGGATCACAGGTCACATTCTCTTGGCCACAGGAAGAAAAATGAGACGAAGACGGAATATGTTTTTTTGGTGAACCTTTGGTTTCAGTAGTTAGCCAAGCTATCCAAACACTCTCCCACCAGCCATACCTCAACCTTCTTGTTTTTTTTTTAATGTTGTTCAGGTTGATGTTTATGCCCATTAAAAAAGGAAAGGAAAAACGTGTGGCTGTGAATGAGTTAGACAAGGTCATTGCTGAAAAAGAAATGGAGGAAAGTAGAGCCAGAAATTCTACCCATGTTTGAAATATGGGTGTGTCAGTCCTTTTGCATTCAATTTTAAATGTAATTTTAAATGAACTTGTGGTCCCCTGCAACACATTGACTGCCTTTGGAATTGACAGTTGTAACTCTAATGACATCAAGGACAGAATCCAGATTCATTTTTCAAACAACGGCAGTGCATTGTGGCTGGAAAAAGGAATATAATAGTCTACATTTTTCTTTGGGTCATTATGAACAGACAGTGATAAGGCCAGAAGATTGATGTGATAACGAGGAACTGTTCTATTAAAAGGTAATCTGTGTGTGTTTGTGCTTATTTACGTGTCCCTTTTATCTACTTAATTTCAGTTTTAGGGCCGTTTAAAGGTCTTTGAATAATCCAGAAAGTGGTTTTGAAAGTTTGGGAAAAGTTTGGGAATTTTGGGATGCTCTTAGGCTATGAACCCTGCCTGGGGATGATGGAGTCCCTCTCGTCCCTCATCCCTAGGCCGGTCCCCAAGCGCCAACTCCAAAGGGAGTTCTGTCGTTGATGGTCTCAGACCTCGGACCACTTGGCATCAGTCCATCCCTGGGTCCTTGATTCCAGTGGGCTACGGAAGAGTGGCTCGACCCCCCCACTTTGTTCCCTGGGGTCCATTTCCCTCCCAACCCAACCCCTGACCTCTACACAGACCCCTCCAATCAGGCTGGTTGCCCACTTGGAGAACCCTCATACCTCGGGAGTGTGGGACGCACAGTGTAGAATGCACAGTCTGCCCGTCTCCACATCAACGTCCTGGAGTTGGAAGCGGTCAGGCTTGCCCTCCACCGCTTCCAACTCCAGGTCTCGCACGACTTGTTATCCTGTTCACAGCAACACTTCGGTGCCTTGTTATGTCAACAAGAGGGGAGGGGGGGGGGGCTCGCTCCCTCAGCCTCTCTCTCCGAATAGAGGCCCTCCTCCGCTGGTGCCACGCGCGGGGAATCACCCTCTGCGCGAGACACATAGCGGGGACCCTCCTCCACACGGAAGGACCCTCAAAGGCTAACCCTCAGCTCGGTGGGGAAACAGTGTTCAGGCCCAGGGTCGCTCTCCTTCCCTGGTCTGGCCTCATAACATACGCCTTCCCTCCATTCCCAATCCTCCACAAGGTGCATGCTCAGATGCTCGCCGGCTCGCATGGCTGCTATGCCAGCCCAATTGCGAACATCTGCCCTCCCTTACAGGCGGACAGAGCCCAGTCCGTCTAGGCATACCGCTGGGGCTGGGGCCACGCAAGACATACGGATTAGCGACGGCTTCGCACAGAGCCAGCACTGAGCCTCTCTACTATTTCCGATTGGAGAGATGGGCATCCTGGTGCTCAGACAATTCTGTTCCCCCATCTCGCCCTTCCAATATCCAGATAGCATTTTTCTTATCTCAACCTATCTTCTTCGTTAAGGCTCTCAGCTGGCTCCGTTCGGGGCTACTGGGAACGCTCGCGCCCAGGCGCTCCTCCCAGCCCTATCTCTAGATGGCTTTCCAAGACGGTCAGATTGGCCTACGCCCAGGCATATAAGGATTTCCCCGTCTTATCTCCCCGGGCCCATGAGGTCAGGGCGCTGGCCACTTCCGCAGCGTTCCAGAACTCTGTCCCCTTGCGCCACCTGGAGGCAGCCTACTGGCGTTCGGAAAATCCCTTCAAAACTTTTATTTAAGGGATGTCCGCATGACCAGGGCTGATGGTTCTAGGGACTTCTTTTGCGGCTTACGCAGCCATATCTATTCCACTGCCAGACCTGCCAACCATTACGCATTTCGCGTAATTTATTACGCCCAAGTGATAATTCTTACGCATTTAGCCAAAAAATTACACATTGAAAGTTTTCAACAACAAAACAAAACAAAAAAAACGGACGAAAAAATCGGCTTATGTACAGACACGATTATTAGAAGTGTGCCTGTGATACCAGCATTGACTCGTTTATGTGACACCGTAACACAAATACACTTCATTCATTAGTAATTTGCCGTTACTCATGCAAGAACAACTGCTTGCCAAATGTGGTCTGTGCTC
Source organism: Conus ventricosus (assembly GCA_018398815.1). NCBI lineage: Eukaryota > Metazoa > Mollusca > Gastropoda > Neogastropoda > Conidae > Conus > Conus ventricosus. The sequence continues at coordinate 83,681 of JAFLJL010014547.1, read as the reverse complement.
TTTCCCCTGATCCAAGAAATGAAATGAATATGGCAAGTAAAGTTTGTTTATTTTCTTTCAAGAAATATGTGACCGTTTCCATAAAGCGTAGCTGCGTTACATATGACACCAACATCACTTTCAAAGGAAGCACACTGAATTTTAGCAACTAACCATCTATCATTGTCTAGGACTTTAAGTCCTTTACAAATCCTATCTATCCCGCCCCCCCTCTCCCATTTCACACCCCTGTGGCTTCATTCATTAGAAACAAATGAGAAATACAATTGAAATGTTGTACAAACCATATTTAATCAGAACTGTAGATTTCTTGGTCTTTACAGAAAATTAATTTGTAAGTGTTAAACCGCGACGCGCGCACACCCCACACACACACAACTTCTCTCTCTCTCTCCCCTCCGGGGGTTGCGACCTTGTCGTGGTGGAGGGCTTGCGCGGTCCAGTGATCTCTTAGGTTTTTGCTGGCGGGGGGCTTTCAATACTTGGAAATAGGCTGGGTTTTTTCAAAACTGCTTCTAGGTCCGAAAAGCCAAGATGCTGTCTGGCCTAAGCATAACGTGGTAAGGAGTTGATGCCCTGGTAGGGCTTCCATGTCAGATAGGCTAAGGGTGAGGATCCTGACTAAGAGTAACCCGCCTTTCTCCTTTTCTTGTTTTCTGCCTCCCTTTTTTGGCCTTTCTATCTTCGTCCTTCAAGTCTTCTTTCCACGTCCTTTTCTCTCTGTGGTCTCCTTAAGATCCCCCGCGTTTGCCGTGCGGTGCGACCTGTGTCGGAGGGGAATGAGATCCTGGTTGATTGAGGGGGCCCAGCGCCTCAAACATCACTTTGGCTCGGACCTTCTAGACAGGGAGTACACTTTGGCCGGGTGTACTAATCGGGGTCCCCTTCTTGGGGTTGGGTCAAGACAGACGGTTCCCTGTGGCAAGTAAACCCCTGCAGTGCTCGCTCTCTGTTCCCGGAGTTGAGCATGATCAGGGGGAATAGGGTTGGTGGCTTCTGTTTGTCGTATGTCTCTCCCGAAGCCTGGAAGGGGTCAAGACATGGTTTCTTGGCCCTGGCCCTTAGTTGGACTCCAAGGTAGGTGGGTAAGGGAGGGATGAAACACAATAAACAAAAAAAGGCTTTTTAAAAAAATACCCCCAAAAGGAAGAGGAAGGCAGTATCCCTATTTCGGGGAATTTGAAACAGACAGTGATTCTGACAGTGAGGTAAGACAGAGGACAGGTTTCTGGGCTTCCTGGGTGTGGTGGAAGGGACAGAGCAGGAAAGACCCCCTTTTAGCTCTGAGCCCTTTTGCTATCCAAAAGGGCTTTCATGGTTAGCGGTGAACCTAGGTCCATAAAAAGGTTGAGGAATGGTTCGTTTCTTATTCAATGTCGATCACAGAAACAATCTGAACAGCTGTTGAAAGCAACAAAACTAGTGGATAGGGAGATCAGGGTGACTCCCATAAACAGTTGAATTCGTCAAAAGGTGTGATTTTGCTGTCGAGAGTTAGAGGTGTCTCGGAAGCAGAGATCAAAACAGAAAATGGGTCCCCGGGTGTGACGGAGGTGCGCAGGGTGTCGGTAAGAAAGGTTCAGGAGGGGTGGCCACCAACACCCTCTTTCTGACATTCTGCAACCCCGTGTTGCCTCCGGTCATCAAAGTCGGTTACCTGAATGTTCGTGTTCAGCTATATGTGCCGTCCCGTTGAGGTGTTTCAGGTGCCAGAGGTTTGGCCCCTGTTTAGAGACCGCTTTTTCTGGGCAGGAGGTGTGCGGTGGTTGCTGCAAGGCGACCCACGATGGGCCGTGCAAGGATTCCCGGGACATTGTGCTAACGCGGTGGCGACCATCCCCTTTCCCGAAACTGTCCCCTTTGGAATCAGGAATCCACAAAACAACGCTTTTTAAAAGGAAAAGAAAATCTCCCTTTTTTTAAGGGATGTCCGCATGACCAGGGCTGATGGTCTAGGGACTTTCATTTAGCGGCTTAACGCAGCCATATCAATTCCACTCCAGACCTGCCAACCATTACGCATTTCGCGTAATTTTATGACGCTCCAAGTGATAATTCCCTTACGCATTTACCAAAAAATATAACACATTGAAAGGTTTTCAACAACAAAACAAAACAAAAAAAAACGGACGAAAAAAATCGCGTAAGTACAGACACGATTATTAGAATGTGAGCCTGTGATACCAGCCATTGACTCGTTTAATGTGGAACAACCGTAACACAAATGACACCTCAGTCATTAGAATTGCCGTTACTCATGCAAGAACCAACTGCTTTGCCAAATGTGTCTGTGCTCTTCCCCCTGATCCAAGAAATGAAATGAATATGGCAATTAAAGTTTTGTTTAGTTTCTTAAGAAATATGTGACCGTTTCCATAAAGATTTAGCTGCGTTACATATGACACCAACATCACTTTCAAAGGAAGCACACACTGATTTTTAGCAACTAACCATCTATCATTGTCTATGACTTTAAGTCCTTAACAAATCCTATCTATCCCGCCCCCCCTCTCCCTTTTCCAACACCCCTGTGGCTTCATTCATTAGAAAACAAATTGAGAATACAATGAAATGTTGTACACACCATATTTTAATCAGAACAGTAGATTTCTTGGTCTTTACAGAAAATTAATTTGTAAGTGTTAAAACACGCCGCGCGCGCGCACACAACACACACACACACACTCTCTCTTCTCTCTCCCCCTCCCGGGTTGCGACCTTGTCGTGGTCGAGGGATTGCGCGGTCAGTGATCTCTTAGGCTGTGCTGGCGGGGGCATCAATAAAAAACTTGGAAATAGGCTGGTTTTTTTTCCAACTGCTTCTAGGTCCGAAAAGCCAAGATCCTGTCTGGCCTAATGCATAACGTGGTAAGGAGTGATGCCCTGGTAGGGCTTTTCCCATTGGTCAGATAGGCTAAGTGAGGATCCTGACTAAGAGTAACCGCCTTTCCTCCTTTTCTTGTTTTCTGCCTCCCTTATTTGGCCCTTTTCAATCGTCGACTCCCCCAGGGGGCCCAAACCCGTCTTACCCCTTCAAGTCTTCTTTTCCACGCTCCTTTTCTCTCTGTGGTCTCCTTAAGATCCGCCGCGTTTGGCCGTGCGTGCGACCTGTGTCGGAGGGGAATGAGATCCGGGTGATAGAGTAGGGCCAGCCTTCTCAACACATCACTTGGCCCCGACCTCTCCGATACAGGAGTTCACTTTGGCCCGGGTACTAAATCCGGCTCCCCTTCTGGGGTTGGGTCAAGACAGAACGTTTTCCCTGCTGCCAAGTAAACCCCTGCAGTGCTCAAGCTCTCTGGCCATGGAGTTTGAGCATGATCAGGGGAATAAGGGTTAGGTGCTTCTGTTAGTCGGATTCTCCTCCCTAAGCCTGGAAGGGGTCAAACATTGGTTTCTTGGCCCTGTCCCCTTAGTTGGCTCCAAGTAGGTGGGTACGGTAGGATTAAACACAATAAACAAAAATGGCTTTTTCAAAAAACTACCCCCCCAAAAGGAAGAGGAAGGCAGTATCCCCAAATTTCCGGGAATTGAAACAGACAGGATTCTGACAGTGAGGTAAGACAGAGACAAGGTTTCATGGCTTCCTGGCTCGTGGTGGAAGGGACAGAGCAGGAAAGACTCCTTTCAGCTCTGCGCCCTTTGCTATCCAAAAGGCGTTTCATGGTATAGCAGGTGGAACCTAGGTCCATAAAAAGGTGAGGAATGGTGCGGTTCTTATTCAATTCGATCACAGAAACAATCTGAACAGCTGGTGACGCAACAAAACTAGTGGATAGGGAGATCAGGGTGACTCCCCATAAACAGTGGAATTCGTCACAAGGTGTGATTCGCTGTCGAGAGTTAGCAGGTGTCTCGGAAGCCGAGATCAAACAGAACTGGCCGTCCCAGGTGTGAACGGAGGTGCGCAGGGTGACGGTACAGAAGGTTTCCAGAGAGAGTGGCCACCAACACCCTCGTTCTGACAATATGCAACCCGGTGTTTGCCTCCGTCATCAAGTCGTTATTACCTGAATGTTCGTGTTCACTATTGTGCCGTCCCCGATGAGGTGTTTCACAGGTGCCGAGGTATGGCCATGTCAGAGACCGCTGTTCTGGGCAGGAGGTGTGCGTTGGTTGCCTGCAAGGCGACCCACGAATGGCGTGCAAGGAACCGGCATCATTGTGCTAAACAGCGGTGGCGACCATCCCTCCACTTCCAGAAACTGTCCTCTTTTGGAATCAGGAATCCACAATACAACGCATTAATACGGAAAAGAAGACTCCCTTTTTTGAAGCCCGCAAGCAGGTTGTGGGCAGTCCAGGACTCCACAGCATCATAGCATCTGCCGTAAGAAACGGTACCCGACAGTCCACTCGTCAGTCTGGCTGTCAGTCTGATGACTTTACGTTTTCCAAAACCCATTGCACGGTAGAATTGTCAACTCTGGTGGAAGCAGTCACCACCTTTCACCCAAATGACTGCCCCTGGTGGAGCCAAAAAATCCGCCACCCCGCCAGACGCCACAGTCTACAACATCTGCTGCGGGCAGACTAAAAAACCAGCAATTCCGCCTCGAACCTCCCCTATCCGTGCCCGTGCGGGCCAAGGGAGTTCCACCCTGTGTGGAGAAGGTGGAGATAGGAAAACACCCCACCATCTCCCAGATCCATACCACCACCATCTCCAAACACTCCAGGCCCTTTGTCACCTGCGGGCAGTCTGCCAGCAGGTCCCAAAGACCATCACAGTCCAGTTAAACTAAAATAATAGAATTCTCCCATGGGACGCAGACGTTGAAGGAGAGATAACCTGATCTCTCTCCTTTTCGCCCTCTGCACCATGGAATAATGACAATATTCCATTGGAAAAATCCGTGGTCTAAATACAATTCGAGAGCAGCAGCTTCTCTTGTCAGTCTCTAAACCTTTCCGTCGTGCTCGTTCAAGAAACTCAATTCAAAGCCAGAAGACCCTTTACTCTTTCCTGGCTTAATATTCTTTAAAACCTGCACAACATCCCCGTTGGGACTGGTCGTGCGGTGTTTGCCCGATCTCCTACACAAAACTTTGTTGTATAGTCCTGTCACTCTGTCTACGACATCCCTTCAGGCTGTAGCTGCAGAGTCACTCTCCACGAGACTGTGACAATCTTTCCCTTTATCTCCCACCCTTCTGTCCGGTTTTGTCGTCAGACCTTGTCATCTGATAGAAGAACTTCCTCGACCTTTTTGCTGTTGGGTGACTTTAACGGTCACAATCCTCATTGGGTAGTCCATACGTCATCCAGAGGTCTTGCTAATTGAGGATGTCCTTCGGATTTTGGAATTGTGTTGACTGAAACACGGATCGGCAACTTATCTCCACCTTCCACAGGTCACTTCGTGTGTTTAGATTTGTCGGTTGTGAACCCCTCGCTGGTCCTGGACTATGAGTGGTCTGTCCATGACGATCCTGCACGGAAGTGACCATTTCTCCCTGTTCTTTTACAGCCCATATTAACTGAAACCCCTCTGTCACTCAACATCTAAATTTATAAGAAACAAACTGGGGATCTATTTGCAGCCACTGTTTCGAAGGAATTCCAGGACACTGATTTTCTTAAGAGTCCGGACCCAGCAGAATCACTGACTACACTGTGATCAGTGTGCTAAAGCTTGTATTCCAATGTCTTCCCGATAAACTTCAAATGCCCAAAACACCCGGGTTCGATTCCGACTGCCAACAAATTTCCAAATTCGGAAACGGGCTCAGCGTCGGTTACCATCGACCCTTCGGTCCCAACAAGCTCGACCCATCAAAACTCCGTGCAAATCGAGACACACTTTTAAAATCATAAAATCCGGTCCTGAGAAGTTTCTGCTCCAGGCTGACGTCGAAAACTTCCAAGAAAAAAGTGTGGAACATCATTAAAAAAATCAAAGGGAAGAACACCTGTCCCACGTGAACCATCACAAGTTTGCTGACTCTTTAATAACAAGAACAAAGCAGTTGCTAATCTGCAGTCTTCAACCATAGAAAAGAAATCCGCCTCTTCTAACAACTCAGCCACTTTTTCAAAAACAAAGCCTAAAAGAAAAAATCACCCTGCAACTTTTCGTCCCGACAACATGGAAGACTACAATCTTCCTTTCCCGTTAAAACGAGCTAAATCTGCCTTACTTTCCTTGCAGCGATTCGTCTCCAGGTATGGATGAAATTCATTAACAACTGTTGAAACAGCTCCGGCAAGAAGGTCTGAACATATACTGCTACAGGTAACAACCATGTGAGGACTACAGGTTTCTTTCCGCCCTCTTGGCGAAAAGCCCTTAAGTATTCCCATCCCAAAACCAGGAAAAGATCTTTCTATTCCCTCAAACTATCCGCCCATAGCTTTGACCAGCTGTGATTTGTAAATTGATGGAGAAAATGGTCAATGATAGGCTCATGGAATAACTTGAAACCGATGGCCATTATGGCGAAAGAACAGTGTGGTTTTTCCGAAAAAACCTCGGATTCAAGCCGTTTGAACCATTTGATTCGTCAGATTCTACACTTCGAAACGCCATTCTGAACAAACAGCATGCATAGCAATTTTCTTAGAACTTGGAGAAGGCCTACGATACCACCTGGATTCGGGGATACTTCATGATCTCCACGATCTGGTTTTCGCGGTCACTTCAGCTTTTTATTCAAATTTTTTGGCAGAACGGCAGTTTCAGGTCCGGGTTGGCAACCTCTCTCTCCGAATGTCCACGAAGCAGTGTTGGGTGTTCCACATGTGAGCATTCTGACTCCTGCCCTCTTTAGCATCAAGATTAATACCATTGTTCATCAGTTCACAGGGTTCAGACTCTCAATGTTTGTTGGATGATTTTGCCTGTCTAAGCAACGGAAGCCTGTACCCAGTTCCAGCGCAGGCTCAGCGTGCGAAGATTAATCCTCGTGCAGAGGAAAACGTTTTCCACCTTTTCTCCCCAACAAAGACGCAGTGTATTCACGTTCCATAATTTCCGTAGTTTTTTTCCCAGAACCTGAACTTCTGTAGGAAAACCCCATTCCCGCTGTTAAAGAGTCCATTTCTGGGAGTCATTTTTGACCAAAAACTTAACTTTCTCACCCATATTAAAAAAACCCTCAAAACAGCTTGCCAGAAAGCACTGAATATTCTCGGGTCTAGCGCACATACCGACTGGGGCGCTGATAGAAAACTTGTTGCACCTCAACAGAGCCCTGGACCGTTTCTAAACTGGACTACGGTTGTGCTTTGTACGGCTCCGCAAGATCATCTTACCTCAAACTCTTGGACCCTATCCACCATCAATGGCTTCGTCTCTGTCTTGAGCGTTCCCGCACCACCCCTGTGTACAGGCCTGTACCAGAGGCGGGAGAACCTTCATTGTCCATCCGCAGGCTGAAACTGTCTTAGAATTATTAAAGTCCGACTGTTCTCAGAACCGCAGAAGCCTGCCTATGACTGTGTCTTGACCCTCCGTTCCAAAGTAATTTTGAAAACAACCCTAAATGTAGTCCGACGTTTGTCTTCGTATGCAGCCTCATGTGCGGAATGCAGGTCTAGACCTAGGTGTAGAATCTGAATTTTCCAAATTTTCCCGATCAACCACAGTGGACCTTTTTATCACCCCATAGATTCGTTTTGGATCTTGGCAGCTTTTCTCAAAGAGTCTACCAGCTCTCTGGCGTACAAGGCATTGTATGCTGAGCTCTGTTCGAAATTTCCATCCTTCAAAAAGTTTTCACTGACGGATTCCAAGTCTGAAGATGGAGTGGCTTGTGCAGCTACTGCCCTGGGGCTCCTTCTCCTATACTGTTGGGGAACATATTCATTCAGATGCTTACTGTCGATTTCTGCTGAACTTTACTGCTCTATTTTGGCTTTGAAGATAATCCTACATTCTTTCAAGAGGGACTTTCTGGTTTCGTCGGATTCCTGTCAGCTTTGGAGGCCTATAGCTGGCCGCAATTTACCATCAGCATCCAGAACTTTTACTTTTTTTTTGACATTTTACAGTAAGTTGAAGGGGGCGGACGGTTTACAACATTACTCTTGCTTGGGTTCCTGTCATAAAACCCGACTGCCCCACAGGGTTTACCATTCTTACCTTTTAAAGAGTGAAAGCTCCGTGGTGCATCCTGTCATGCGCCACTCACAATGAAACATGTTCTTTTAGAATGTTGGGACTTGCACGATGTGAGACACAAACATTTTACAGCGGAGTCCATGAAGATCCTGTTCAGGGATGTCCCGCCTGATGTGATCCTTGAGCAGAGCTTCAGATTGTTTTCAGACATCATGGCCCAATGACCATGGCCATGCAAAATGATGGGTCAATTTTGAAAAAGATGGGTCATTGACAATCAAAGGTATGTTCACCTAGTCCTTGAACAGGTACCGCCTGCGTTTTTCCGCCCACACCTGCACTGCACTCATAAAGGGCGTGTCCTGGAAGCTAGGTCCATCAATGCACACCCTCATCAGCTGGTCACAATGTGTGTTTGTGAGGGCACTTCTCCTCTGGGTGTGAATGTAGTTCTGCACCGAGAAGGACCTTTCACAATCTGCTGTGTGGACAGGCAAGGTCAGAGCACAGGCTGTCAGCTTCTTAAGGTTTGGAAAGTCCTCAGGGTAGAACTTGCAGATGGCCTGCCACAGAGTCACAAAGTCATCTCTAGGGAACTGCTCACTCAGGACTGTTCTCTTCAGAAGTCTCCACTCATCCATTGTCTCTTCTCTGTTGATAAAAGGCTCAGTGCTGGTGCTCTTCTGACCCTCCCAGGTGTGTCTTCTCGTCAGCAAACTGTTGAAGAAGTTTCTCCATTTGTTCCATGCCCCAGTCATCCAACTTGTTCTTGTCAACAAATGAAATCGGCCTCATAGCCAGCACCCCCCTCCCTCTTTTTTCTTCTTCTCCGCTCGGTCTCTCTCTCTCTTCCCTTTTCCCACCCCATCTTCCTCGCGATGTGTTCATGGCACTTAGCTATTTTTAGCGGTGGCAGTTTGCTGGATGACTGACCCACTAACGCTGGAGGAGGGGGGTGGGGTGGGGCAAGGGGAGGGAGGGGGGGATACACATGCCGCCTTGCTGAGATAAGATACAAGGGAAAGGAGAGAAAGACAATGGAGTGCGGGAGGGACGAGTGGAAAGCCGAAAGGGGAGTGGGGGAAATACACGTGCCGGCTGGCTAAGAGAGACTAGAAGGGAGAGAAAAACAATGATGGCTTCAATTTTCAGCTAAGAGATAAAAACTAAAACACTTACCACTCGTTTTATCCTTTGAAAACATTGCTGACAAAGTTAGCTGCCGCTGGTTTTCACTTTGTTGAGCTTTTTCTTCGGTGGCATCTTGTCTTTAGCAGAACGATGACTCGATTCCACACGTGTTGAAAAGTCAGACGATTTCTGGACCCAGACGATTTCGCCTTTGCAAGGTAAAACTGATAGATGTTCGCTGATTGGTTGTTGTGCTTGGCTGTCAGCCAATCACACACAGGGATGCTAGGCAAGGCAGCAAGGTGCCAGTTTGGGTACTATACTCCGTTGTGTGGCCACATGTGCTTGGACCTGGTGTGGCTTGGTACCGACAGACCGAGGATCGAGACAAGTTGGCGATTTTTATGACGCGCCAGGCTGGCGCATCACACTGACTGTTACGCGTCATTCTGATAAAATATGCGCCAATGGCGCGGGCGCGCCAACAATCTGAAGCTCTGCTTGAGTTTTTGAGAGAGATTAACATTTTTCATCTGATTTAAGATTTTACGGCAGAAAGATTTTTAACAAAGTTTCTGGTGCGTTTGTAGACGATGTCATTTAACGAGATGTGTGAAAGTTGGGTTTTTTTTTTTTTTTTTCATGACTGGTGAGTTGATTTTAACGTGGTGGACAGCCCTGATGTGGCCCTCTGCGGTCGGCTGGGCTATAAGCAACATTATCTTATCTTATCTCTCTCTCTCTCTCTCTCTCTCTCTCTCTCTCTCTCTCTCTCTCTCTCTGTCAATTCTGCTGGCAGTTCTTTAAAAAAAAAAAAAAAACAGTGGTCACGGGCGTCAACTGCTGGCTTGTCAATCTTTGTTGCGTCCTTTTTGGATACTAAGAAGGTTTGGTCTCTGGGAAAATATAGAATTTCCCAGCACAGATGAGGAATTTCACAACAAGGTCATCCTCAGGCACTTCCATGGCTTGTGGTCCTTTCTCCGTCTGGACCTCCACTGTGAGGACCTCACCAGGTCTGCCAACTGCAAGCACCTGTAAAAAAAAAAGAAAAAGTTGAGATTAAAACAGTTGTTAACACTGGCATTTAACATACAAATGGTCACACTTTCAAAATGACACATAATCAGTAAAACTAGTAATGACCATAAATAAACAGGAAGGAAACACACAAACTGAGCTGCCCAAGTTTCTTTTGAAATGCAAAATAGCTGATGTCTCACGTTCCTTTGAAGTGTTGCTCTGTCTTCTTGGAGGCAAAGCGGACAGACACCCATTCTCCACTTTTGAACAGGCTGGAAAAAGAAAAAACAAACAATGGATGAGTGTGCATGAAATGCAAGCACTTGTTTTACAAGCAATTCTGCATTTTGGTATGTACTCGCTGAGTATATCAGAAAACAAACTATGAAGATACAGTGAATTTAAAGGATTTCCAGACAGAATGATGTAGAATTGCATTTTTTTTGGGATAGAATCAGAGGTCTTTCTGCTTTTTTTCATGCCTCTCAGCATATTGCTTAATTCCTCGTGAAGGGCATCTCCAAAGTGCAGCGTTTTGATGATTTTGGAAACAGTCCTCGTGACAAAAGAGCCTGTTTTTTTCTTGGTGACTTGATATTTGTCAAGCCCTCGACAACTGCTGCATATTTTTCTGCGGAACCAAGTGGCATTTGTTGCATTATCTTTCTGATGGCTTTTCTTTCAGAATTTTTCTTTGTGTATCCACCAGATGCACTAGGGGAAGATTCAGGCAGAGTGTGGTCAGCTGATGCAACATTGTTGACTTTTTAAAGTTCTTTTCTTGCCTTGTAAGCTTCCCGTCTCTTTTTGTTTATCCAGGTCTTCTTCTGTACAGACATTCTTTCTGTAATTTCTTTGTCTTATCTTGTTGGTCTCATGGTTTTGCTCTTGAGCGGCTCTTGTCATGGCCTTAGGTTTGGACGCATTTAATGGAATGCCTTTTTCTTTCATTTTTTGTCTGCATCTTTGCACTCGAATCCTTGTTTTTTCTCTTTGAATTGCCAGCTGCTCCTCTGTTCTTCTTGCTTTGCTCTCTTTTACTTTTAAGTTTTTCTTTGCCCTGTAGTCATATTTTCCCTGCTCTTTCAAGCGAGCACGACATTTGCGCATTCTGAGTGCTCCTTTGGAAAGAGAGCTATCAGTGGTAGTGAGTGTCATCAGCCAACAAAGATGCTGGCACTTCATTTTCTTTCAGAATTTCCCCTCCTTGTTGAAAGTTGTAGAGACACCCTTAGACTGAAATCTGAAACATTATTTGATTCTGCAAGTCACCACTTTTTGTTGTTGTTGTTGATGCATTTACAATAACAATTTTTTAAAAAGCATAAATGCCATTGCATTTTATCATTTATGAAAATTTTGTTTCGAGAAAATCTTCATTCATGTTGGAAATTACATTGCAGTGGACACAGATAAAGGACAGTGCACAGAGATGACATGTTATTTACACACATCTTATATAATTTTCTAATTCATTAGGAGAAAAAATGCATCACTCACACATAGGCTAACTGTATCCTGAATGAAAGTTTATTTTACTTAAACAGGATAAATGCTTAAATTTGGAACCAATCTGCTTAAATTTGGAACCAATCTTCATTATCTGTTTTTAGAATTCATAGTTCTTGATAAACAAGATTTTGTGTCATGTGTAATGTAGGTGACAGTAACCATGAATTTTGCTGAATTCAGCCACATTTCATCACTTGTCTGTGACTTTTTTGGCACCTCGCGTAAATTAACGCATAGAATTAATTTAATTATAAGTGCATCAAGTTTTACACACCTATGCAACAATTAAAACATAATATGTTACCAGCGCTTCATTTGACACGAAAGCAGATTCACACAGTTATATTGTGACATGATGATTAATCCAAATTTCGTGTCGTGTGTAACAACGTTGTGTTAAATGCGATTTTGGTATTTTGCGTCATAATCATCAACTTTGATGCAACAGACACGACAATTTCTCAAATAACTGACATATCCATGCATTCAATCATAGCTACCATGCTGCGGAAAAAATGAATTTGATAAAATGTCGAACTGTGTTACACTTGACGCCATGTGTTGGAGCAAACAACCCGTTGAAATTTGCCGATTAAGTACCGATTTTAAAAGATCAAGACAACTATCATCTTATTCATGACAGTAAAACGAAGGAATAATGATCAAGAAACATTAATCACTCACCTTCATGCAGTTGAAAGCAAATATTTGAGTTGAAATCGGTTCTTCCGTGATGATATTGGCCAAAACTGGAAAATCCCACACAGGCGTCACCGCATTTCACTCAGAGAAAGAAGCATGACACGTCACTTTATTTTGTGTCCCACAAGCTTTTGCGTAGCTATTTCTGTGTGAAACGTCACAGGTTTGTGCTGAATCGTGAACCGTTTAGGTGACGTTATCTGTGCACTCTATTTTTAGCTTTGTTGTCGAAGGGGGGCTTTCAAAGGTTGGAGCGATACCTGCGTTTCACATGGGACGCAAAATTTCGAATGTTTACTTTTCTACTGTTTTAGCGTTGATTTGCTGAATCATTCTTTCAATATATTCATTTTTATCAACTAAATGCATTTACCAGTCTGCCTTTCGCTATATCACGTTACATGCTGTACTGGCGACAGCAATCGACGATCGGAATGTGTGACATGAAAGTAGCGCAGGTGACGGTTGTAAATTTATGATGTGTTATAAAAACGAAAAAGCGGTGCGAATATATTGACTACCATAGCGCAGAAAAAACACTTTTACCACATAGCAAACACTCAGAAAAAGTTTTAACAGTTGTCATGCATTGTATGAAGCCATTGTTTTGGGCAACATGTCTCGGTCCCCTTTTCGGACGCCATTTTGAAGGCATTTTCGATGTTTCAATTAACATTACTAAAAATCATGGAAACTACCAAAGTTTTTCTTGATGGTGTCGTTTCTTCAAAACTATAAAAACACTTTCATTTTAGAAATATAGTCTGAGAGCGACAAGTTTTTTTTAAGCATGAGAAATAGAGTCACCCCCAATAGTGACCAGAAGCAAAGAATGACTCAGAAGCGTTCCTGGTCATGCGCAGTTCGTTTCACCATCTTTACCATTCAGCAAAGTTGGCGTCCTTTTGAAGTTTTAGCCACGAAAATGTCGAAACGTGGAGTAGAAAGTTCTGGACAAAATGCGAAAAAGAAAAAGCTTGGTCAAAAGTTCTGAAAAGAATACTTGGAAAAGTTCCACTGCATACGACCTTCAGCTAAAGGTGTAAATTGTGCACGGTGTACCACTTGCGAGTCGGACTTCACAATTTCCCATGGCAGAATGGTGGATGTGAAGCGTCACCTTGAGTCACGCAAGCACATCGATTCCTCTAACGCGCCGAATTCTTCCAGCATCATACAGTTTTATTAGACTGTAGACACCTCAAAAGAGGATGAAATGAGGAAAAGGGTAATTCGGGCTGAAGCATTGGTGGCCGGATTTTTCGTCAAACACAACATCGCTCTAGGTGCAGCTCACCGTGCATCCCAGCTTTTTAAAGAAGCGTTCTCAGATTCAGAGATCACCAAACTGTTCAAGAGCGGTCGAACAATGACAACACACATTGTAAGGACCCTTGCCATGGAAGCCCAAACTGCTGCTGCATCTCGACTGCAGAATGGACCATTTGTGTTGGGGACTGATGGAAGTCAGGAGGGGGTGGGGGGGGGACAAATTCTTTCCTGGGGTGGTGTGATACTTAAAAAATGACACAATCGCCACTGAGCTGATAGCCAACCCCACATGCACAGAGTCGGCAACAGGGAGAACATTTTTTTTAGGTTGTTTCTGGCGCACTATCAAGCCTTGGTGTGCCATGCCATGATGGTGTAGGGGATTTGTGTGTGTTTCCAGTGTATTCTACATTTTCTTAATTTGTAAAGATTTCTTGTGACACTTAAAAGAAAAGCTTGTTTTTGAAGAAAAGTAAAGTTCACAAAAATTGTGCGAACAATTTCATCGGATCGTGTTTGTTGGAAAAAAGGTAAGTGTCGTGCTTGATTACTCTTAGTTCTCAGAAATTACACATTTCTGCCTCACTGAGCTTCAATTCTTACTCATTGGTGTCTTAGGGGGTTGGCAGGTCTGCACTGCTAACCCCAAGAACCATTAGGGCACTCAGCCCTCCTCCAATTCCTTTAAATTCTTTTATGGTCTGACATGGTAAAGTATATGATGCCAAAATGGGGAGTTTGTATTATACTCCCCGTTTGGCTAGTATACTTTACCATGTCAGACTCTAATGCCTGCCCTACCTTCCCCGCTACCCTCCGGGTGGTTGCGACCTTGTCGTGGTCGGAGGGTTTGCGTGGTCCAGTGATCCCTTAGGCTCTGCTGGCGGGGGCATCAATACTTGAAGATAGGCTGTTTTTTTCATACTGCTTCTAGGCCTGAGAGGTGCAGATGCTGTTTGGCCTAAGCGTAACGTGGTAAGGAGTTGATGCCCCTGGTAGGGCTTCCCATGTCAGATAGGCTAAGGGTGAGGATCCTGACTAAGAGTAACCCGCCTTTCTCCTTTTCTTGTTTTCTGCCTCCCTTATTTGGCCCTTTTCTATCTTCGTCTCCCCTTCAAGTCTTCTTTTTCACACTCCTTTTCTCTCTGTGGTCTCCTTAAGATCCGCCGTGTTTGCCGTGCGGTGCGACCTGTGTCGGAGGGAATGAGGTCCTGGTGATTGAGAGGGCCAGTGCTTGAGGAGGCCTGTGCTCTCAACACATCACTTTGGCTCGGACCTCTCCTAGACAGGGAGTACACTTTGGCCCGGTGTACTAATCGGCTCCCCTTCTTGGGGCTGGGTCAAGACAAGCAGTTCCCCTGCTGGCCATGTGAACCCTGCAGTGCTCAGCTCTCTGTCCCGGGAGTTGAGCATGATCAGGGGGGATGGGGTTAGTTGCTTCTGTTTGTCGTATGTCTCTCCCGAAGCCTGGAAGGGGTCAAGACATTGGTTTCTTGGCCCTGGCCCCTTAGTTGGACTCCAAGGTGGGTGGGTAAGGGAGAGATGAATCATACTACACTAAATATGGCTTTTTCCAAAAACATTCCCCCCAAAAGGAAGAGGAAGTCAGCATCCCCTATTTCAGGGGATGGTCAAACAGATAGTGATTCTGATACAGAAGTGAGACAGAAGACAGGTTTTTGGGCTTCCTGGCTCGTGATGGAGGGGACGGAGCAGGAACGACCCCTTTCAGCTCTGAGCCCTTTTGCCATACAAAAGGGCTTTCAAGGTTTGGCAGGTGACCCTCGGTCCATCAAGAGGTTACGGAATGGCTCGTTCCTTATTGAGTGTAAATCACAGAAACAATCTGACCAGCTGCTGAAGGCAACAAAATTAGTGGACGGGGAGTCAGGTAACCCCCCAAACCAAACAGGGGGAGTTTGTATTATTTCCCTTTTTGGGGCTAGTATACTTACCATGTCAGCCCAATGCTTTCCGGCAGTTGGGTCTGCTTGCCAGGCCGAAGTTTTTGTGTGGCTAATCAGTGATAAGACATTTCACGGGGGTCCCCAAACCCCCATTTCCCCCGCCGAAAGGGAGAAGCCAGTGTAAGTCTCCCATACGTCATTCTTTCGGGGCCTACGGCAAGGTAACCCCAGAACCTTGGGGTAGGGGGGGAAGGGGTAGGGGGGGCATTAGAGTTTGACATGGAAAGAAATACTACCCCCAAACGGGGGAGTATAATAAAAACCCCCTTTTGGCGTCAAAATTACTTTTCCATGTCAGACAATAGCAAAATTTCATAGTAAAAGGGGAGGGGCGAGTGCCCTAGGGGGCCCTTGGGGTTCCCCGAAAAGGATGCATTACCCCCCCAAAAAGGGATATCCCCTTAAACCATCAGCCCTGGTCATGGGGAAAGCCCCCTCAGAAAAAATTTTTTTATGAAGGGATTCTCCGAACGCCAAAAGGGGCTGCCTCCAGGAGGTGGCGCATGGGAACAGAGTGCTGGAATGCTGCCGAAGGGGGCCCACGCTCTGCCCTCAGGGGCCCCGGGGGGAATAGCCCGGGGAGACCTGGAATCCCTGGGAATAGGCATTTTCGGGGACCTTTCTTGGAGAGCACCCTAGAAAACAGTGCCAGTTTAGATGCCCTTTCGTTTTACTGGGGTTGATGGAAATGAGAAGACTTTTTTTTGGGTTAAAAGCCCCGGGGGGCCGAGCGTTCCCAGTAGTGGTTAGACATCGAGAAGGGAAAAGGGGCCCATGCCCGGAAGGGGTGTCCCCCCCTAGGGTACCCGCCAGCGGGGGGATATGAGGTAAGGGGGGGGATTTGCCGGGTCCTGGTTTTTGGGGCTGGGAAACCCGGGGAAAGGGAACCCCAAAGAGACGGAGCCGTCTCTGAAAAAGGAAATTTGTCTCGGGGGCCCCCGCAAAGGGGGAAATGGATCCCCCCTCGCCGTCTCGCGGAAGCAAAGGGGGAGGAGGGGGGGTTGCCCTTCTGGACGAAGGCCCGAAAGGAATGGAGGAAAAAGGCTAAAAAGGGGGGTTTTTTGAGGACGTCAAAAACATTAAAGAGGCCCCAAAGGGGGAAAACCCGTCTAGGGGTTTTGGGCCTCACAAGAAAAGCCCCTTGGAGACTCTCTGGAAGGAAATCTTTTCTAAAAGGAAGGCCGGCCATTTGGGGGGATGGCCCGTGCAAAAGGCCGCCCTTTACCCCCTGATGGAGCTACCCCAGAGAGGTTAATTTGGGACAGGAAATTTCCTTTTTTGGAGTTGGGGGGGCGAATGGGGGGGGACAGAAATTGGCTTTGCACCATGGGGGACCCTTTTCCATCTGCATATAAAGGGATCCGTGCTAGCTTGCGAGGGAGCTTTGGCCGGGGCCGGGAAAGTTCCTGAAGACCCCAGCGATGGGAGAGGGTTTTGAGGAGGGAAACGGGACCTGTCCGTTCGGGGGGGGGGTTTTGGGAATTTTCGCAGCCGGGCTACACGGGAAGCCAGGGTGGAGGTAAAAAACGGGGGTTGGGGTGAGGGGGCCCGAAGGTTTTTTCCCCTGGGCATGTCCCACCCTGGGTTAAAATGGAGGGGGGGTTGTTAAGTAAAGGGGGGATGAGGCCCGGGAAAACCCAGGATGAGTGGGCCCCCAAAGGGCTTTTGAGAATGGCCTGGGTCTCTCGGGGTCTCCCCTTTCCGATCACCTTTTTGGAGGTCGGGAAAGGGGGGGAAAGGGCCCTAAGTTTTGGGCCCCCCCCAAAGGGGAAAGGGACAGGGCCACATGGGGGGTAAGCCTGGGGGCCCGGGCCCCGGGGACAATCACGGGGCGGGAAATTGGTTAAACCCGTGTGGAAAGAGGTCGATCTTTTGGTGTGAACCAATGTTCCCACAGGGGTTGAAAGGGTAAGCCGGCTGAGGGCCCTTTTCCGGGGTGGAGGACAGACTTGGATGGGGGCCCTGAGAGAGTTTTCCCCGGGATTTTTTGGGGAGCCCCTTTCTATGGTTTTCGCGCAAAGGGGTTGACCCCCGGGCGTTGACCCCCCCCCCCCCCCCCCGGGAGGGGCCTCTGAAACGGGGGAGAGGCCGATGGAGGGGCCCCCCCCCCCCTTGGGGGTTGATGAAACCAAGCAAACCAAAGGGTTTTTGCCCCTTTTGAAAAGGGGAAACAAATGGGGGGCGACTATGGACGGGAAAACGGGGAGGGGAGTCTCCCTCCGTTCCAAGATGTTGATGTAAAGAGAGAAAGTCAGAGGACCCCAAACCCCCCGAGGGGTGACTGCTCCCCCAGATCCCCCCCCACCCCGATTGGAGGCTTGGTGAAAAGTTCCAGGGCCGGGGGATGGGAGGGAGAGGGGAACTCCGGGGGCCGGGGGGCAGGGGCTGACCCCACCCCCTCCGGGGGCCCCAAAAAACCCAAAGGGCCCCCTTGGGGGGACGGGCGGTTTTTCCAGCTGCCTTTGGGTCTGGGACCAACGACGGGGGAAACCCCCTTGAAGCTGTGGGGTTTTTTGGGAAAACTCTCCCTGGGGGATGAGAGGAGACGGGGACCCTTTCACCCCTAGGAGGGGGGAAAAGGGGGTTGCCCTTGCCGAAGTGAGGGGGGGAGAGGCGAAGGGGGGGAAATGAGATCCACGGGGCCCGAGCGGACCTCCCCGGGGGGGGGGGAAAACACCATGGAGGGGGTGTCGAAGTCATCCCCGGGAAAGGTAAATTTGCTGACTGGGGGGAAAAGGCTCGATTTTGGGGGGTTGGTGACAACCCAGAGAGGAGCAAAGCTGAAGTAGCTTTGAGGTGGGGGAAATTGGGGCTGGGGGCCTGAGAGGGGGCCAGGACGAGCCATTTCGCGAGGTAGCCAAGGAGGCAAATGTCCTCCTGTCGGCAAGGGAGGCCATCCCCCTTGACTACCTTCGTGAAAAAGGAAGGGAGCCGGGAGAGTCCGAATGGGGGGGGCCCTTGAATTGAAACCCCGGCCCCCCCAGACAAAACCGAAGGTATCGCCCTTTTGGGAGGGGGGTGGATGAGGATCTGGAATTTAAGCATCTTTGAGATCTTTTCCGAGGGGGCCCCAGTCCAGATGGTGGATGGGCCCCTGATCGGGGCCGGGGGGTCTCCATCTTGAATCGGTTTCCTGAGGAATCTTTGAGAAAAAAGGGTCCGGGGAGGGGCCTCCAGCTGCCCGAGGCCTTTGGGACACAAAGGGCGAGGGGAAAAAACCCCCCGGGTTTGGGGGTGGGGTTTTTCCCTCGGTGATGGCGCCCTTGCGGAAAAGGGGGCTCCTCAAATTTCCAGGCAAAGGGGCTCCCCTGGGGGAGGGGGGTCGCCGGTGGAAGGGGAGGGGAACAGGGGGGGGAGGGCGTTGGGGGGCCCGGGGGTAAGGGAAACCCACCCTGGCAGAACAGAAACCACCCGGGGGTTTGAGACCCTTTGCGCCGCCACTGGTGGGGTCCCGGGGCGGGATGCCTCCCGGGGGGCAGAGGGGCTGAGGTGTGTCTGGAAGACTGCCCATTTTTCCCCGCCCCTGGGAAGGTGGGCCCGTTCACCCCCGGGGGCCCGGGGCCTGTTGGCCAAACCCGGAAATTTGTTGGGGTTTTTTTCGGTTTGGGCGAAAGGGGGTTTGGGGGGCCCCTCGGGGGAAACGCTGCTTGGGGTAGGGCTGGGGTCTGGCTGTGGGTGGGGCCCCGACAAAGAAAGGTCTAGAAGGGCGGTGCTGACGAGGGTTTGGGGTCGAAAAAGGGAAGGGGGCCTGTTTGCGCTCCTCGAGGGCGGGAAATGACCCAGAGGAAAAAGTCCCGAAAAGCGCTGCTCCGCCCCGGGATTGCAGCTTTAAGGGGCCGCTTGAGCCCCTGGGGAGAAAGGGGGCCTTTGATAGCAGGGCGTCTCTCACTGCCAAAGGCAGTTAAAGTGACCCCTGGCTGCGCGGGCCCCGCCGCACCCCCCAAGGTTTTGGCGCTATTTTTTGACAGAAAACGAAAAGGGGGGGCATCAAAAAAGGCGGGGCCCTGCCTCAGTGCCCCCGGGGTCTGAAAAAGCTGAGACAATGCCTCCCTATTTGGCCAGAGTTCCTCCGCTCGCGGTGGAACAGTAAATGAAGGCAGGGCCCCGCGGGGGGTGTGCAGAATGCCACCCTTTTGGGATTCTGCCCCAATCTGTCGGGGTTTTTGATAGAAAGAGAGGTGGTGTGGGGGGGGGGCGGTTGGAATGAGGGGAGGTCCCCCGGGGGAAATTTGGCAATCTCCCTGGGGGCCCGGGATTGGCAGAAAAAGAGAGAAAAGACATGGGGGGGGCCCCCTGACGGGGCCCTTTGGGAAAATACTCCTATTGGGGGCCCGCGTTGGGGGCTGATAAGAACCCACCCCCTTGGGGGGAACGGCATTTTTTGTACCCCTGGCGAGGGAGGCCAAATCTGCCCAAAAAAGGGAATTTGATGGTCTGGGGGGGCGGCAAACCTTGCCGTGATGGGCGGGTAGGGGGGTGAACCAGTAAAAAGGGGAAAGGGCGAAGATGTTTTTTTAGAGGGGGGGGGATTCCCTAAAAACAAGTCGGGCCCCCACCCTCCCCAAAAAAGGGAAAAGGTCCCCAAACTGGGGGGGGAAAATTCCTAAAACCCCTCCTCCAAGGGGGTGGGTCGGGTCTGATCGTAAAGGGGAAGTTCGGGCCCACCTTCGGAAGGCCAGGGCCCAGGGGTGCGTGGGAGTTTTAAACCTTGGGAAAGGGGGGGGGGGGAAAACGAGGACGCCCTTCCCCCGGGTTTGGTTCCTTTAAATCGGCGGGGGGAAAACTGGGGGGACGGGGGCCGGGATCGGACGCGCCCGAGGGAAGGGGGCCCCGGTCGATCCGGTTTGGGGAAGGCCCGGATCCACTGGGCCCAAAGATGGAGTCAGGGGAAGATTGGGAGCTAAGCCCTGATTCCTCTCGGGGGAAAAAGAACCCCCGGTCCCCGGGGAGAAAGGGGGCTGTGGGGGCCCCCAAAAGGCAGAGTCTCCTCGGGGACCCGGGAAATTTTTGGGCGCCCCCGGGGGAAGAGCACTGCCCCTGCTTTCCCCCGGGGTGGGGTCCGCCCCGGGGCCCCTTGCGTGGAGAGGGGCGGGGATTTGTTCGATCCCGACCCCCTGGCCGTGGGTAGCGGACGGGGGGCTGGAGGGCGCGTAAAACTAAAAGGGACGGGGGGGTTCCCCCCGGTCCCGCTGGTCGATCCTCCCCTCCTGAGGAAAGGGACCGGGGGCGTTGCCCAATAGGGGGAAACGGAAGAAAAAAAGGGCTCCCCAACGTCCGGGCCCCGGGGGGGATTGAGGGCATCGATTTGGGGGGGTTTTTGAAGGCGGGGGGGAGGTCGCAGATCCCCCAGCTACTCGATGCCCTGCTTTCCTGACCCCGGGGTTGTGGTCAGTGGGGGGGGTTTCCCCCGAAGATGGCCCCCATTTTCCCCCCCCCCGGGGTTTTTTACCCCTCCCTGTCCGGGTCGTGGCCCGAAAACCCCGGGCCCGGTTTTGGGGGGGAGCGTCCTGAGACTTTTGTGACGTTAGGGAGGTGCTAGCGTCCCCAAAATTCAATAGATGGGGGACGTGGGGGTGATTTTCCCTCCGCGAGTCCCCCACCCGTGCCCGGGCCCGGGGATCGGCAAGGGGGGCCCCGGGGGGGCCCCAAAGATCGCCGGAAGCGGATGATGGGAAGGGTCTCCTTACGCCCCGGGCGAAGTCGAACAGGCGAACCCGCAGGGAAAGGGGAAGATTTAGAACGGGAAGGTCCTTTCATGGGGGCCTTGCCCCCTTTGGGGGATTTGGGGTTAGGGAAGGGAAACAAAAAGAAAAACCGTCGGCAAAGAAATGCCCCCATTGTTTTATCCCACTGGGACTGACGTTGGACTTGGGATCGCGCCCATCGGTATTCCCCCCCGGTCGGGGAGAGGGGGGGAAACCCGGAAAAGTGGTCGGCGCCCCCCGCACGGAACCCCCCCTACACCGACCGGGACGCTCATCGTGTGCTGAGCGGTTTGTCCCCCTTTTAATCGCCCCAAAAAAGAAAAACCCCCCCCCCCCGGGGGTTGAGAAACCCACGCCCAAAAGTGGGGGCGCCCCGAAACCGTTAGTGGGCCTTCACCATGTTTGGGGAATGGGGGTGGGGAACAAACCGGAACCCGTTTGCAAAGGGGAGACAAAGAGGTGGATTTGGGAAAGGGGTAGAAAGGGGTCAACCAACCCTCGCGAGAGAAAAACCGAAATTGTATAAATGCAAAGAGGGAAATCAGTGAGAGATCGAGGCAGGGGGTGATCGCAAAAATTTACGCGGGTTTGGCCGGTTTAAAACAAAAAAGGGGGAACGACCGGCGAAGAAAGGAATCCCATTTGGGCTACGTAAGCTAGGGGAATCGGGAGTCCAAATGGGAAAGGGGGGGAACCCAGATTCGCCCAAAAAAGGGGGAGTTTAAAAAACCCAAAAAAAGGGGAGAAAGGGGCCCAAACCCCGGGGATGGAGTTCCGGGGCTTTCCCAAGATCGAAAGCGCCCCCAATGCAAAGTCGCCAAATGCCCAAAACCCAAAAAACCCCAAAGGGGAGGATGGGTGGTTAAAAAAAAAAAATAAGGCACACCAAACCAAAAAAAAAAAACCCCACCGGTTCAAGAAAGAAAAGGGGAAGCGCGCAAGCCACAACAAATAAGCCAAAAAACAAACTATCTAAACCCCAACGGCAAGAGAAGGGAGGGCAGAGCAAAAAGAAATATCTTGCTTGGACGGGGGGGCCCCCAGAGAGAATGACGTAGGGGACTTACACTGGGTTCTCCCTACGGGGGGAAGGGGTTGGGCACCACGTGACGTCTTATCACTGCATTTGCCCCACAAAACTTCGGCCTGGCAGAAACAAAACCCAACTTTCCGGAATGCTTTGTCGGGCAGGTTTCGTATATACCCAAAAAATTTAAACCTCAAAAGGCGTTGATTCGCTTCAAAGGGGTTTATTTTTGGTGTCCCGGAGGCAAAATTAAATCGGAGTGGCGTCCCCGGGTTTTGACGGAGGTGCGCAGGGGGACAGTAAAGAAGGGTTTCAAAAGGGGTGGCCACCAAAAAAACCCCTTTCTGACAAAACTGCAAACCCGTGCTGCCTCCGGTCATCAAAAGTCGGCTACCTGAATTTTCCCCGGGTTTTATTATATTTTTTTCCGTCCCCCTTTAGGGCTTCAGGTTCCAAAAAGTTTTGGCCCGTCGGGACCCCCCCGTTTTGGGGGAGGAAAGGGGGTGTGGTATTTGCTGCCCAAAGGGAACCCCTGTGGGCCCTGTCATGATCCGGCACATTGTGCTAACTGCGTGGCGAAACCCTCCCTCCTCTTCCCCAAATTGTCCTTTTTTGGATTCAGGAATCTGCATACAACGAGTCAAAACGGAAAAAAAAGATCTTTTTTTTTGAAGCCCCGGGAAAAAGGTTGTTTGGGGGTCAGACGCCGACGCCTCTTTCCCTACGCTTTGGTGTAAAAAGGTTCCCAAGTTTTTTACTCAGTCAGTCCCCGCTGCCAAAACTGATGAATTCATGTTTCCGAAAAAATTGGGAAGTAAGATCTGTCATTTTGGTGGTAGCAGGTCCACCAAACCCTTCCCAAAAAAAAATGACGGGCCCCGGTGGAGGCAAAAAATTTCCCCCACCCCTCAGACTTTCCCAGCATCTCCCAACCCTTGCTTCTGGGCAGATTAAAAAACCCGCCCCTACTTTGAACTCCCTGTCCAAATGCCCCCTGCGGGCAAGGGGTTCCCCCCCATTTGGGAGATGGTGGGGTTAGGAACCCAAAAAAACCCCCCATCTCCCAAAAACCAGACCTCCCCCATCTCCAAAATCCAGGCCCTTTTTCACCCGCGGGCAAGGTCTGGGGCCGGGGGGTCCCCAAAGGGCCAAAACAGTCCAGTGAAACTTAAAAAAAAAGTTCCCCTCCATTGGCCGCAGATGCTGATGAGGGGAAAAAACCCGAACCCCTCCCTTTTGCCCCGGGACCAGGTAGTACAATATTCCCTTTGGGAAAATCCGTGGACAAAAATTTCCCAAATTTGGGATTTCAGCTTTTGGTCAGTCTCTAAAACCCCCGTCGTTTGGGTCTTCAGGAAAACCCAAATTTTTAAACCCGAAGGGCCTTTTCTCTTTCTGGGTTTAAAATACTTTCAAAACCTGCAACAACCATCCACGTTTGGGGTTGTTGGGGGGTGTTGCCCTTCTCCTACACCCAAAAAAATTTTTGTATAGTCCTGTCCTTTTTTACCTCCCCTTTAGGCTGTAGCCCGCGAGAGTCACTTTTCCCCCAAAACTGTGACAATCTGTTCCCTTTTTCTTCCACCTTCTGTCCCCCTTTTTTCGTAAAGGGCCTTGCAGTCGATAGGAGAACTTCCCCGACCCTTTTTTTTTGGGGTTTGGGGGATTTAAAGGGCCAAAACCCCTTTTGGGGGAGGCTTTCGTCACCCAAGGGGTTTTTGAATTTAAGATGTCCTTTTTAGACTTGGGTTTTTGTTTTCCCGAATGGGCGGATCTGCAAATTACCCCCCACTCTTCCACTGGTTCACTTTCGTGTTTAGATTTGCGGTTTGTGACCCCTTTGTCGGTCCTGGACTATGAGTGGTCCGTCCATGACGATCTGACGGGGAAATTTTGACCATTTCCCTTCCTTCCTTAAAAACCCCGTAATAATGAACACGTCTCTTTTCTCCAAAATCTAAATTACAAAAAAGGCAAACGGGGATTAAATTTGCAACCCCATTTTAAAGAATTCCAGGGGCATGCCCTTTTTTCAGGTCCGGACCCCCTGAAAATGACTAAAAACCCGTTTATCAAGTTTGGGTTTAAAACTTTTTATTCCCGTGTTTTCCCCTTAAATACAAATGCCAAAAACCCTGGTTTGATTCAACTGCCAACAAATTTCCAAAATTCGAAAAAGGGCCCCAGGTCCGGGATTAAAACCCAAAGACCTTCGGGTCCCCAAGCTCGGGGGGGGGCCCATCAAAAAATCCGGCTAAAAATTGACCCACTTTTTAAAAACAGTAAACGCGGTTCCGGGGGAAAGTTTTTGTCCCGGCTGACAACAAAAATTCTAAGAAAAAGTGTGGAACATCATTAAGAAAATCAAAGGGAAGAACAAACCCTTTCCCCCTGTGAAAACCCTCTCAAGTTTTTTAGATTCTTTTTTAACGAGGAAAGGGAGTTTTCTAATCTGCTTGCTTCAACCCCTTTTTAAAAGAATTCCCCCTCTTTTAAATAAAACAGTCATTTTTGTTTAAACACAAAGCCCTAAAAGAAAAACTCCCTGCAAATATTCATCCCCACAACATGGAAAACTACAATCTTCCTTTTACATTTTAAAAGAGCTGAAATCTGCCCTTTTCTCTCTTGCAGCGATTCCTCTCCAGGTATAGATGAAACCCCCTAATTATCAAAAATTGAAACATCTTCGCAAGAAGGGGCTGAACTTCCCGTTCAGGTATAAAATACCAAAGTGTGGATAAAGGGTTGCTTTCCCCCCCCTTTTGGGGGACAGCCTCAAATTTTTCCATTTCCCCCAAACCCCGGAAAAAAAATCTTTCTAATCCACTAATACCTCCAATAGCTTTGACCCCTGTGTCGTAAACCCGATGGAGAAAATGGTCAATGCTAGGTCATGTGGAAACTCGAAACCGATGGCCTTTTGGCGGGAAAGAACAGTGTGGTTTCCGCAAACATCGAGTACAGTTGGGGGCCAAATTTATTCGTTGGAATCTACCCCTTAGGAAAGCTTTTTTTAAAAAGACAGCATGCCGTGGGGAATTTTTTTTTTGACTTGGAGAAAGGGCCCACGATACCCCCGGAAGTCGGGGATTTCTTTATGATCTCCCCGATCTGGGTTTTTTTGAGGTATCTTCCTCTTTTTTATTCAAAATTTTTGGGCCCGAAAAGACAGTTTCCCGGTCCGGGGTTGGCACCACTCTCTCTGATGTCCACGAGCAGGATTTTGGGGGTTTTTCCCCAGGGGAGCATACGGGCTCCCGCCCTCTTTAGTAATTAAAAACAACAACATTGTGAAATCAGTTTTAGCAGGGTTTTAGACTGCTCTTTTTTTGGGGGATGATTTTTTTCTGGGTTTCGCAACTGGAACCTGTACCCCCAGGGGTCCAGGGCAGGGTCCAGCTTTGCGTAGAAAAATTTCCAAACAGTGGGCGGATTTAAAACGGTTTTTTTACCTTTTTTTGCTAAAAAAAAACCCAGTGTATTCACTTCCCCAAATTTTCCCTCGTTTTTTTTTCCCGATCCCGAACTTCAGTCGGGAAATCTCCCCTTCCAGCTGTTAAAGAGGCCAAATTTTTGGGAGTCCCTTTTTGACCAAAAAATTAAAAATTTCTCAGCCCCTTTAAAAAACTCAAAATGCTTGCCAAAAGGCACTGAATACTGCGGGTCGTAGCACACCCCGACTGGGGGGGGTGATAAGAAAACTTTTTTTTGCCCCTCTACAGAGCCCCGGTCCCTTCTAAACGGGGCACGGTTTTTGCTGTGTACGGCTCCGCAAGTTTTTTAATCAAAATTTTTGGAACCCCCAAACCACCACAGGGCTTCGTCTCTGTCCTTTGGGGCGTTCCGGCACCCCCCCTGGTACAGCCGTAAAGCAGAGGCAGGTGGGAACCCCTTTATGTCCCAAACGC
Organism: Conus ventricosus; assembly: GCA_018398815.1. Taxonomy (NCBI): domain Eukaryota; kingdom Metazoa; phylum Mollusca; class Gastropoda; order Neogastropoda; family Conidae; genus Conus; species Conus ventricosus. The sequence continues at coordinate 57,368 of JAFLJL010014547.1, read as the reverse complement.
AGGGTGAAAATGTCTTTGAATTATTACATCCGACTGTTTTTCAGAAAAACCCCAAAATCCTGCCCTTTTGACTGTGTTTTTGGGCCCCCCTTCCAAAGTAATTTTTAAAATAACCCCAAATGTTTTTCCGCCGTTGGGCTTTTGTATGCAGCCCCAAAGTCGGAATGCAGGTATAGACCTGGGGGTAGTTTCCAATTTTTTCCCCGTTCCGGCAACCTCCATGGGACCTTTTTTTACACCCCGAGATTCGTTTCGAACTCGCAGCTTTCGTAAGGAGTCCCAAAAAGCTCTCTGGCGTACCCAAGGGGTTTTTTTTGCCCGGGTCTGTTTTTCCCAAAATTCCCCTCCCCATCAAAAAGTTTTCACTGACGGTTTTTCCCAAGTCTAGGGTGGAGTGGCCCGTGCAGCCTAACCCGCCCTGGGGGGTCCCTTTCGAATTGTTGGAACATATACATTTTAGATGCCCTTCCCGTCAATTTTTGTGAATTTCTGCTTAGTACTGGCTTTGAAGAAAAAATCCCCCCAATTTTTTCGGGAGGGACTTTTGGTTTGTTTGGATTCGCCCGTTTAGCTTTGGAGGCCATTGCTGGCCGCAAACCCTTTAGCATCCAAAAATTTTAATTTTTTTTTTAATTTTTTGCAATTAAACGGACTTTTAAAAATTACTCTTGCTTGGGTTTTCCCGGCCTTGGGAACGGCGGGGGAAAGAAAGGTTGATCGTTTTTTGCCAAGAACGCCCCAAGAGAGAAACTGTCCAAAACTTTATATTTTTCCCGTCAATGTGAAACCCCAAAATTTTCCCATTATGTGAGAGACTTGGCAGGGGAAATTTGGGAAACCGACGAAAAAAACAAACTCTTTCAGATCCGTCCCAAACCTTTTAAAAATTCCCCCCTGGGGGGTGGGTTAAAAGAGGGAAAAGGTTTTTTGTGCCGGCTCTTCACCGGCCTTCGTATTTTCACCCCTTCTTTCCTTTTTAAAAAGTGAGGAAGCTCCGTGGGGCATTCCATTCATGCACCCCCCCCCAAAAAAATGGGTTTTTTTGGTGTTGGGGTTGCACGATGTGAGACACAAACATTTTACAGGGAGTCCCCTGAGATCTGTTTTAGGGATGTCCCGCCGACGTGAAACCCCTTTGGGTTTTTTTAGGAAATTAATTTTTCATTGATTTGAGATTTTAAAGGAGGAAAAGGGTTTTTAAAAAGTTTCTGGTTCGTTTGTAGACGTGTATTTAAAAGAGATGTTTTAAAAGGTTTTTTTTTTTTTTTTTTTTTTTTTAAAAAGATGGTGAGTTGATTTTTTTGTGGGTGACAGCCCCGATGTGGCCCCTGCGGTCGGGTGGGCTTAAAAAACTTTTTTTTATCTTAAACTTCCCCCCCCTACCCCTTTTGGGTTTCGGGGGACCTTACGCTTAGGCAAAGGGTGAACCCCCCACTCCCGGGAAAAACCGGGAATTTCCCGGGTTTCGTATGGTCGTTTGTTTCCGGGAAAACCCGGGCATCCCGGGGTTCGTTGGGGGGTCCCATTTTTTTCCTTTTTTTGGGTAGTTTTCGGTGAAGCCTTTTCGTTCTTGGAAAAACCCCCGCATCGCCGTCCCAAATTGTTGCAAAATGTCTTCCGAATTTTCGATTTTTACGATAGCCACAGGTTTTTTTCAGTCGACACTTTACGTCGGGAAAGATTTCTTCAGTCGGAACGATCCCCGTCGCCTAGATCTAGTCTGAACTGCTGCACTTTATTTTCTTTCTTTTGGGATGATGCCCTTTTGGCTGTGAATGAAGACCCCATCGTGGGTCGATGGTTTTGGCCCCAAAAACATGGCTTGGCGGGTGGGTGGACGAAAGGGTTTCCGGGCAATGATGGGAAAATGGGAAAGGGCCCCAAAACCCTTTCTATTGGGCACCGCAAAAACCAAAAGCTGGGAGGCGTTGCCCGGTGCATTTGTCTGCTAGGGACTCAAATTTTGGAAGTCTGGCATAAAGGCAAATTTGAAAAGCATGTCAAATACAAGAAACACCCGGAAAATGCAAGGTAGGCAACGCTCTCCCCCTCTCTCTCTCCCCTCTCTCTCTCCCCTCTCCCCTCTCTCTCTCTCTCTCTCTCTCCTTCTTCTTCTTCTTCTTCTTCTTCCTAAAATACTGGTTCACTCAAAAACGAGTAGGTCTCTCTCTCTCTCTCTCTTATCATGTTGCTATGTTGAATTGTCTGTATGAATGATATGTGCTGAAATAATGTATGCTTGACAAGGACAGATTGAAGACTAGGCCTTTGGCCTAAAATCTTCATCCTTGGTATTAAAGATCAATCTCCTCTCTCTCTCTCCTTGGACAAGTAATGCACCAGTCCCGTAAGTAAATTCTGCATAACATACAAAATTAGCTGGTTAGTGATTTTATTATTCTTTATGATTCACAAGTTTTCTTTTCATTTATTTATTTTTTTTTGGGGGGGGGAGCAGCATAAGTTTACTCTGGGACACAACATTAGTCTTATTTCACTTATAAAAACATGCTGAAAGTACCTCAAAATGGTCTGATTTTAATAACGAAAATGTAAAATGCTTCAGCTTCAGGGGCTTCGCCCCCTGACCCCCAACAAGGGGGTCTGCCCCTTTACCCCGCCAGGGGCCTCCCGGCCCTCTGGACCCCCCACCTTTCAGGGTTTTCAATTTTCCCAGGTTTCCCCATGCATAGGCCTCGTTAAATGAGGAACAGGAAGTTGACACCGGTTTCTTCCCCGGCGGAAGTAGGGTGGGCGTCACGTGATGGTCTTATTACTGCATTAGCCACAAAAAGGGTTTTGGGCCCTTTTAGAGCTAACTAACTGCTGTGGAATGCTATGGTCTGACATTTGGGAAGTATACTAGCCAAACAGGGAAATATATACAAACTCCCCTAAACTGGGCGAGTCCCAAAAGTCGGTCCAACTTTCAAAAGTTCCCATGGCGGGATGTGCATTTCTGCCTTTATGAATGCATATCAACATGGCTTCTCATTCACTTCACCCCGCGCCCCTGAAACAGACAACGAAAATTCAGATTCATTGGGGGAAGCTGTGGTCAAAAGAAAAGAAATATGAACAGAAGTACAAACCAGCATATACAATTTTCAAGTTCATTACTGCGTCAAAGAAGGGCGATACAAATTTTGCACACGGCACCACGTGTAACTGTGAAATCTCGCTTGCTCATAGTGGTCGTTTGACATTCAGCGGCACATCGATAAACAAAAGTCACAAGGGAAACAGGGATTCCGGAAAACGGAAGCTTGAACATTCAGATTCTTTTGTGAAGTCGATTGCTGCAC